>QVNV01000499.1:0-40529 GCA_014825455.1 Pseudomyrmex pallidus | reverse complement strand
CGGTCACAATGTGATTTTGAAGTGATCTTTGAATAACGAAAAATATAGTTTTTTATAATTTTTTTGTATTTAACGTGATACTAATAGAGTTATTTTGCAATTTAGTCTGGAATATCTCTGAAGCCATTCTCTTAAAAAAAGAAATTCTCCTTATATAAAATTTTATGGACATATTCGGCATATAAATTTGCATAATTAAATATAATAATGTTAATTTGTGCATAAGTATGTATAAATATATATGAAAAATTTTTTACCGGGAACTGTTGAATAGCAATGCAAAAATAATAAAATAATAGAAGCAGAATGATAAAAAAAAATTAGTTACAAAAATTGTATCGCATTTTATGTTCCTTTGTTAATCTCAACACAGCTTTAATAAAATCTTATAACAACACTTAATGTATCATATAATAGAATTAACTGCAGAAGAAGCTTACATATATATTCACTTCATATTAAAATTACGTACCTTTGAAAAAAGCAACTCTTTTGGCAAACTTTTTCCACATTGTGATTCCAATTTATACATATTTAATATTTAACAGAAAATAACACTTCAATATTTAAAAGAAAGTAACCAACGTAAGTATTAACAACCTTTCGCGTCGGTAACCTACTGAGCTTTCCGCTCATCTAGAGGCCAAGAACCCCCTGACATCGGTTTAGAACGCAGGGTTGTATTTGATGTATAAAACGCCCTGTGAAAAATTTTTTTCGAACAACCCAACATACAAAAGAAGAGAAATAATGTAATTTTTCTATAAAACTCGAGCTTATTATTAAATATTTTCATACACATATCTCGTATAACATTGAAAAAATACACAATACTTAAAATTACTATCAGGTCTTTTTAAATAATGATCATATTTCCGATATTTAATCTTGTTGCAAGAACGCAATTTTATTAAGTGAGATAAATCTCACTCAATGCCATCTAATATAAACATATTAAGAAATAATAATGACACACAATGTCAAAGAACAATGTCACACAGAGCAAAAAGCAATTCTTGATAAGATATGAGCGTACAGTCATGGTGAATAATTACATTTCGGCTAGTGCTAAGGCTTCTTTGTTATTTCACTATAAATAACCGACTTCATACTTGACATGAATTGAATAGATACAATAGTTACAAATTGGTTTTTTGTAACATTAGAAATAAAACTTGCGGAAGTATCTCTTTCATAATTAAATATTCCAGCCACTGCGTCTTGTATAGCTAAACTGAACTATTGATCTTTGCATCTTGAACTCGTTATTTTTTCTTTTATTTTTTATCACTGTTTTTTGTAAAAAAAAACCGTAACTATCTAATCGCTGTTTTCACAAACACGTGTAATAAATATCTAACAAAGTCTAATAAAAGTTATATAAAATGTTGTTTCGTGTCGGTTTGCACATCGATTATGTGTTTTGTAAAATTATCCTTAAATATTGTTAGAAAGTGTAAATAAATATTATAGTGAATTATTCACATTTCTGTAGATAAATAAATATTATATAAAATCACAAAAAACTAATTTCTAAATTATATTATACTTTTTTGTCAATGCCATCTATATATTTTAAGAGCAATACATTAAAACCAATGTATACAGTACCGTTAGTTGCTACTAACGAGAAGAATCCTCTATTAAAGTAAAAACATATTTTATATATATAGTACATTTTTATATTAATAAAAACTATGTTATAAAAATGTATTCTTAAAAAAACAACCGTATATTTATTATTACTATCAGTTGGTAATATCAACTGATGAAAACTATTAAAACTAACTTATGAACAGACGATATATAGACATCTTATGTTACATACATCGTGCTCTCTCTCTATTCAGCTCTTTTGTTATACATATAAATATACATCTATATTGACGTGTAATAAGACTTTTTGAAATATAAAAATATGAAAAAAAAACTGTTTTTTTGCACAGATTGGTGCAAGATCGATTGTTTTTTAAAAAATTGAATTAGTTCCCAACTTTCTTTTATGACAAATTAAACATACTTCATCATATAATATCTATAAGTAAGAAATATTCTTTCTAACAAGACATTATATAGTCTTCTTCAAGATTTTGAAGAATTAATGAATACGTGGGTATCTTTAATTTAATATTCTTTATGGGGATGGATAATATATGCTTAAGTGCAGTAGTAAACACTTGAAACATTGTGCGAGCCCTTAACTTATATAGTATAGTATAGCTTCAGCTTAAGTTACAAAGTGCAAGATGCATATATAAAGGGGAAAAATGCTAGGAAGGCTACTTTTGCACATATTTGCATAAGTGGCTGCATCTAAAATCTGATAAGGGGAATAGAAGAAGCACTTTTAAAACATGCCATCTTGTCTTCACTAAGAATGGTACTTTAGAATTCTAGATATATACATATATAATGCGCATTTCATATATGATATTCAAGTTAAGAAATATAACGGCTGTAATGAATCAAGAAGCAAAGTGTAATTCTAATTGGTATATATGATGTTCGTTTTTGTAACACATGAAAAATACTTCATTATACTTTTTCATTAAATTTATTTAGATATTTTACAAATCTAAGTTACATAAAATAAAATTTACTTTTCTATTTTACTTAATGTCATACTTCTTAAAATAGACTTCATATATATATATATATATATATATATATATATATATATATATATATGTCACACATCTGCTTTTATACCTTTTATATCTCTAATAGCCAAAAGTATTAGCTTAATGTGAGCATTGGTTTTTGCAACTGCTTTCCGTAAATTAACAATTTGTTTCTCTAGAAGTTTGATTCTTACATCTATAACAACTAAAGCTTCCTCTAGGGTGAATTCAACATAATGTCCTAAACCAACATCCAGTAAGATTGTTGAAGCATCTGGAACATGTACTTGAATAAAGAAGTTATTTCCAATATCGACTTTTGTTTTGAAACCAGTTTTCTCAATATCTGTGTTTTGAAACGTTGTAATCACAGATTTTAATTGCAAAAACTCTGCAATAGCAGCATTCTTAGTGTCAAGTCTTTCAGCCAAGCTCGCAAGATCCGCTTTCAGCACTTCGTCCACAAAGGTCTCAAATTGGAAGATCTTCTGTTCTCTCTCGGTTTTGGAATCCATAGGTAATTAGATCTAATACATACTGCAGATCTGTAACAAAACATAAATACGTTGAGTGAATCGGCTATTGCAAACCAGTGCAAGATGTATTGCAGTAATAAACCATGTTTATAATTGAACAAAACGTTTCGACTTTATTGTTGAAGTCTTCTTCAGTTGTACACTAAACGATATGAATAAAAATAATTTTTTTATCTTTCTAGAAGGATTGAACATCCATACGTATGACCAAGTTTTAGTTCCTTATTTCTAGTAAACAACAGAAAATCACCAAACAATTGAATTTTTTGTATAGGTTAGATGCCATATACAAAATAAACACAAAAACGTTGGCACAATGTTTATAAAGTAATGTTATTTACATAATCAGATTTAGTCCAAAGTGTGCTAAATTTGACAAAATTTTAGTATAAAATACGTTTCTCACAAATATAAAAAATTGTTATACAGCGGTTTTTGGATCGTGCACGATAATATGCGCCATCTTAAATTGGCAGATGTCGCCATCAAGTTGTAGTAAAGGACAATCAATAAAGTAACAGTTGTTAAGAAAGATCCCTACATATATTTCATAATTGTTTTTCGTTGATTTTTCTGTGTATTATATAATAAAATTTATTGTCCATTAGTTTTTCATATTTGTCCGTCTTTGTTTTCATTTGTTTACTTTAAAAAAAACTATTGAAATATACATTATAAACTTTTTTTTATATAACAGTAGTAAGTGGATTGCCTAAAAACTAAAATTATTTATATATATTTGCAGAAATATTCAATTTGATGAACGAATGATCACGTGCTTTGCTCACGCATAGTTTTGTTAATAAGCAAAATAGGTATTAATAATTATGAGTCACAAACAAAATAAAAGATAGATTATTTATTTTGATAAATATAATATTTCGCATTTTTTCCTGAATAACTCTGATCAGTAGTGCAGTGTCGATAGCATTTTGCATAATTTTATAGAGTGCTGCTCGTTTATGCGCACAGTCAACGTACATACCCACGTAAAACACCTTGGAAAGTAATGACCAGCACTTACGGCAAGTATCGGTAAACACAATGTCATAAAGAGAGATCCTGCATGATACATATCTATATTAAGAAACGTTATGTACCGATACATATGTACATTATTATATATTGAATATTCGAAATTGATCACACGAGTTGGTTAACAATATACTGTTACACATAATGTTTATGATATGCGTATAAGTGAAATAAATGTTTTGTCTGCTATTTTTTTTCTCCTCATCGCATTTACGATAAAAAATCGAGTAACATTCTCTCAAGCGACCGTATGTGTGCAAAAAACAAGATTTTAATTAATAAATATGTTGAATAAATACGAGTCTTACATCATAAGTGCGATAACGCTAGCAGTGTGCATTAATTATAAAAGTTCATTATTTATATCGTGAAATAAGCTCTGGCGCGCTACATAAAGACTCCGAAACAAGTGACAGGTTGATACATAGAGAAGTATTCGCGCAAAAATATGCGCAACAAGCGGTGGCGGTCTTGAGAAAGGGAAAAAAAAGGAATAAGGTATAATTAGATTCGGAACGACGGCAATGTATCTGTAAAAAGCTGTCAAGTACGGTGCATTAATATCCCGAGATTTCTTGTATAATTAATTTGATAATCATAACGGAATTGGAACGCAATCTCCCCCCATCTTAAATAAATGTCCATACACATGTGAAAGTTGTTTAATAAGAGTAACTTTGACGAGATATAGATCACATATAGTAGAATCGATTAAATATGGGTCGCAAAAAAAAAGACAGTTATTCATTTTCAATTTTTAAAACGTTGTCATTAGCGGCTGATCTGCTGCAAGAAATGCAGCGTGATAAAGCGGTTTCCTTTCAATCTTTCTTTCGTTAATGCGTCGTTCTAGCAACGACACAGAAAAAACAAGGGATATCTATCTTCTCGTGATGCATTTATCTCACGCTGTTCTACCATGACTTTGCAAAGTCAATATTCCAAGTATTCGTTTTGGAATTGCACAGCACAAAGGCTGCGTCCTTCCGAAGTAGAAAAGACATGGGCAAAAAACGTTTTGATCCACTTTTATGCACTACAGCTAATGAGAATAGTCGTGATTGTCTTGCCTAAATATTATACCATATCACACGCTTTCTTTCGGCGACAAACCGATCGTATGTAACACAATCAGTGTGATAACATCTTAAAACATCTTTTCTCTTGAAATATCCTCGACAAGATTTTTTCAACATTCTCATTAACGATTATTATTATTATTTTTGTTTTTTGCTCGTTTTGCAACGATTTTTTCCTATGCTACAGCAATTTAAAATTGGTTCGTCAAATTTTCCATTTTATATGTGTTTTCGGTTTTATATATGTATATTTAGAGCAGAGATTTTCGCATGTCTCACACAAAACGAGTTTGCTAGTTGCAAAAACTCAAAAGGTCAATGAAACAACTGAGTCGAAGTGCCATATGTATATCCATTTGTCACCAACGGTGTTTATAAATTTGCATAAACGATCACAGAAGCGAACGGAAAGAAAAAGCACCGTCGCAACGGATTTCGCGTTTAATTAATTGGACCTACCGCCGGCCGAAGAGACACACTGATGAACCGATATCGCGAGTCGGAAAGTGCGTTACACGCTTTCTCTCACGGCCGTGGCATTCAGGGCCGGACACAGAGTTTTTATGAATCCTGCGATCGGTGTCGGTGTAGGAGGTACGAGGAGTAACACATATTTTGAGTGTTTCCTTTACTGTTTGGGAAAACGTTTTAAAAACACGACGCGTCTGGGTGAGAACACTTATTGTTCGCTTATATAGGAATACCGCGTTTAATTTCTTACCTGCGACGCGTGCGGTTCGTGCGAGCAGTTCAGGCAGCGTAGGTGTATCGCGCCTTTTTACGAGCGCCATCGCGGCGGAGGCTGTTTGTCAGAGTTATCTGACAGCATCCGCAGTATAAACCGTGATTTATATCGCAGATAATATTTTAGTCATACTTTTAGCGATTTCATAAATTATCGATGTACCTGGGTTTACCTTACGGTTGAACCAATTAAATGTAGTGAAGGGTAAGAGGGATACAAGCATTATGCCACCTTTAACTCGCTATAAAAGGAAACGACTCAAAACGACATAAATGTAAATCGTTATTATGGCGTGTCGTAATGACGGAAACGACTTTTCTGTCGACAGAATTTTCGTTTATCATTCAATCTTGTTTTTCTTTACTATCTTAGAAACATCACCGAATGAATTACAAAATATCAGCTAGTATTTTTTTTCGCATCCCTCTTGTTTATAGTGTAGTCACAAAATATTCTGTAAGAGAACACTGTGACGTATTATGTTACGTATAATTTAAAATTTATTTTTATTTGGCGGAAGAATTTATGATCGTTCAACAATATTCTTTCAACTTTGTTATTTAGTCGCGTGTTTATTTTACGAGGAGTCTGCAGTTTCGGCGATTTGGATGGATGGGATCAATTTTGTTCTAACGTGCTCTTTTTTTTCCGGCGGCCCTGCCTCGAGCACAAGTAACATCGCGCCTGCAAATTTGTGTGATGGTATGCGTGACCGGCAGATGCACGCGAACGATGCGCGCATCTTAACGTACACACACCAAAACGCGCGTGTCATAAAGGTTCGTCTTCACATAAGACGCAGAAGCGAGTCGTAAGTCGCAGATCTCACGGAATTGACCAATCACATTGATCATATAGGCTAATCGGCCAACGTGATTAGTCAATTTCGCGAGATCTGTAAGACCTGAGACTCTCGTCTGCGTTTTATGTAGAATATCTTTTATATAGATGGACCTTAACTGAGCGTGAGTGTGCGAATTGCCTATAGGCTTGTAAAAATCGTCGCAACGTTCAAGTCTGCGGCGCTCAGAGAACCATAAAATAAGAACTGCTTATATAGTATTGCTATATATAGTATATTATATACATATATATACATATATACATATAGAGAGACATATATATGTATATATTACATGAAAGGCACGCCCATATAACCGTCCTTCCCTCAGCAAGAGAGGTACGGATCACATCGTCAAAGATGAAAATTGCAATAGCCCGGCTGTCTCCATCGCCGGTGTAGCAGCGTTTAAAATCGCTAAGACAGCCGCTTTGAAGAAGATCGAGAGAAGAAGGTAAGCTCGAGAAGCAAACGACGATCGTGACGAAGCGTAAGGCAAGTTTAATGGTGGTAGTTCGTCGTATAATCGAGTCTTTGAATCAACGTTTTATCCACAACATGTTTTCGAACAAACTCCGGTTTTGTTAATTTTAAAATATAGCCATATAAAATAATATATATTTTCTTTTTCTTTTTGTGTAGACGAAGAAATTGGAATTATTGAAATCATATTACAGATAATTTCAAATATTCTATTTAAGAAAGATATAAATATATTTTATACACAATATCTTATTATTTATACTTGTATTTTTATATGTATATATATGTATATAATTTTATTTTTAACTGTTATAAAACAAGTTTTGCCAAATGTTTTAAATCGCTTGCGGTGTATCGAACGCATGCATTCCAAACAAGATAACCCTGCTTAAAGAGAAGAGAAGCCGATAAGCGATAATGTAATAACAGAGAGAGAGTCAAAGTTTATAGCATTTTATATACATAATCTATCCTTCATTTTACTCGGAACATATACGTGCTTTTGTTACTACAAAAACTCCACGTTCTTTCATTTTTATCGCTTTTTATAGTTCTAAATAATTAAATATCTAACAATAATTTTATGAGCACTTTAATACTAAAATTAATGAATTCTTAGTAAATTAGTAATTAATAAATATTTAGTAACTTTTTCATTTTTCTTAAAATATTCTTGATTCTAATCAGATGTTGTAATCTCAAAATTAATTTAATATTACATACCGATTTACACCACATTTATAATTGTCGGCTCATTGCGGCGAGAGATGAAATTTCACTATTCCGTTCTTACTCGCCTGTAACGCGTTTCCCTCTACGATTTGTGTCAACGCATGATGCAAATTTAGTCTCAGTTTATAGCCACGGTGAATATACGCGTTTAAACCGCGGTTACGTACAAATTCTAACTATTATCTTCTATAAAAAAAATTTGAGAAGCAATATTCTCAAATAATAAAATAATTGGTATGTAAAAAAAATGCGTTGTGCGTATGATACAAAATGTTAACGCATTGTAATATGTGTACAATCTAAAATTTAACCACATACAAGGCAATTATTCCATATTCTCGTTACTGTTGTCTCACTTATACTGCCATATTTAAACTGATACGTAAGTAAATATTTTTTTGTTATTTGGTTTTTATTTTACATATTTTCAGAATAACAAAAACAAACTTTATACACAATTCTTTTCTGAAAAGTGTTGTTTTCAGAGTTGAAACTAAGTAGCTTTACACGACATTCAGCTATAGACTAGTAGAATCGATTGAACTATAAATGTATCGTACAAACAATAGATGCAACAATCAGTTAAAAAGAAACTTTTAATTTGCATATACATATACAAAACTTGATCCTTCTTTATGTTGTCATTATTTAAACCACCCTTATTATTTTAACCCACTCATTATTTCGATCAATTTCAGTCAATGCAACGTATTATCTTTCTGCATTATGTGTTATTTAGTTCTATTTTAAGTAGAAAAGAGTCATTTTAATGTTGGTTTTTTTTTCAACTCTTTTGTATATTAGAGTTTGACGTGAATATATGACGCGTAACAATTCTTACTCAATTTTCGATATTTTTCACAATTTGTATTTACACCTTTCTCTTATAAATACCATGACATTGTTAATCGTCTCTGAAACTCTGAACGCAAGTTTGCAGTTTAATATGTTAAAATATTTCTCACATAAGAAGTAAATAGCTTTTTAATTAAAAATCATAAAACGTATTTGGAAAATGTAACCCTTCGATAAACACGCGAACTTATTAATCTTCAAGCTAACTAAATTAAAGATGATGCAAGTTGAACTAATTGTCTGTATCGCCGCGGTGTCAAAGATTATGTGTTTAGTCGCGATACGTTCGATCGGCATTTATTTTTCCAATTTAAAAAAAAAAAAAAAAAAAAAAAAAACTGATGCAAACACTGATAAATAACTGTGTACACGTCTAATTGTATATACGCGTGTTATCTTTACGCAACTAATAAGAATAAAATAAAAAAAATCGGAAGTTTATCACAATAAGTTTATAAATTTTTCTTGCTAGTAAAATTTAACGACAAAAACTTTATGTGTTGGTATTATTTCAGACATTTTCATATCAACTTGTAAAAACTGTGCGTGAAGACATTTTCAGCTGTTCATGTGTGCTGTCAAATTAGAAGTGCGATATATAATCGGATATAGGTATTTTACTGACAATACTTGTAAAGAATGATCGCGAAGAGAAGATGTAGTGGATTAATATGTTGTAATAGAATGATTATCACGCATATATAAGATAAAGCAATTTGCGGTCTACCGGCAATAAAGGTTTTGTAAGCTTTAAAAAAAAGTGGCGCATTCTTGCGCTTCGCATATCTTCTTGCATATCTTCTCCCTTCTCTTCTCGCGTTTCTGTTTTATACTTTTTGTGTTGTCCAAATTGCGTACGTATCTGAGTTTGACCGACGCGATGTTCTCCTGTATTCGTCTTATTAAAATCCTTGTGTCGAGCTTGACAAGTTGTCTTGCAGCAACTGGTTACTTATTCACGGATCAGGCGCAGCTTGCATGAAACGTCTTAAAATAAGTGAAATAAGGATCTGCTCTTTTTTTTTTTTAATCCTGACAAGAGTCTTCAAGTTAATCAAAGTTTATGTCATCGCGCACGTGCGTCATCAAATTTGGTCGTCACTAGAACTTCCGAGAAACGTATAGATCCGTTTCTTAAAGTAGTTGAAATAATAAATTTTTGTAAAGAACAAAATATACTCCTGCTGTATGTACAGCAACGAATATAATAATTTCTTTGAAAAACGCCGAACAGGTTGGAGATTCGAGTACATGTAAAAAACTTAATTGCTGCTGTGCGTCGGCTATATTTTGTCTCTCATTCGCCACGCGTAGTAACGTGCACGTTTTCGAAGGTTCAGAATTTTGTAAGTTTTTGTATCAACGAGATCGAGAGAATGTGTCAAGCAAGATCCGGATGGAACGGTTAAATAAGATACGTAGCGAAACCGGAGGAGAAGCAAGGAAAAGGAAAAGAGAAGGAAAGAGGATGAGCACAGCAGATAGAATTTGTAACTTAAGACGATTCTAAAGAAGCGGTTGTTCTTTTTTTTATCAAATTTTAGCAAACAGAAATAAAAACAACACGAAAATTTCTCGATCAAAAATTTCTCTGGTCGAAAATGTTTTTATGTGCGATGACATATGAGCATAAGTTACAATGTAAATTTTATTTTGGGGCATGAAGACAAAAGAGAAAACATTTGTAGCCTTGCAAGTAAGAACTTGTCAACGATACACATCGCTCGATCAATATATACGCGAATGTATACATAGTAAATCGCTCTGTCACTCATTGCCTTTTCATGTGGAACGAACAACGTGTGCTTTCGAAAGTTCGACTTTGCGACTTTATAATCTTGACGAACGCTATACATACGTTCGTGTATGTGTGTGTATGTGTGTAGGTATATACACGCTCGAGTCAAAAAAAAACATTTATCTTTACCACTTTAAGTCTTATCTTAGTTCACTATACAGTCTTATCGACGCGTATATAAAGACGTAACTTTTGAGTAAACATAGAATGCAAAGGGTTTATTGTTGAAGAAATATACAAGATTGAAAGAATAAGCAGACTTCAAATTTCGTTTTTAGATCACAAAGAAGGCTTCTCTACTGAGTGTATATTAATACTATTTATTTTGTATTTAAACTTTTATCGTATATATATTTAATCTATTTATAATATAAAGAAATTCAAACAAATGCAACAATTTGCGCACATATATGCACGTTAAATTTTATTGCTTCAGTTATTAATTAGCATATTCATATTTGCTTTTTGTATATAAAGATTTTGTATATAGAGATGTTAGATTCCATTTGGCAAATTGTTTCTTTTTTGTGTGCGACTCAACTTTATCATTTTTATGACAACAACGTTCGAAACTTGCAATGCAATTTACGCCCTTATCACCGGTTCTTAAATCAGCTTTGTCGCGGTGTATGACGAAACCCGTTACCGCGTCTCTTGATAAAATGTTTCAGAGGTCAGATAGCTATATATGTCAGGGTCACGAAGAAATCAGTAATCACAAAATATAACATGTTATTTTCATATGACATTGTGATAAAAACAGTAGCGAGAACATTATAAGAATAATCTGCATCTTTCTATATCTGTTTTAACACATGTGACCGACGTCCTATAACAAAACTATCTCCAATAGCCGGCAATTCTTTTAATGATATTATGACCCACATGCTGAGCCATTGGCTAAACAGGTGAGACATTGCATGATCCATATGCTGAGTCGTCGGTCTCGAATGTGTTAAGCATGTATGTATATGTTTATCAGTCTACTTATGAAATAAAAATTAATTTAAATTAATATAAAATGTAATTATGCCACATGTAAGTAATCTTCTTTGATAACGTATAACTCTACCCCTCTGTCATCTCTTTCTTCTCGCGGATAATGCATCTCAATAATTGCACGAAGCTTAATCGCCGCATATAGTCCATGAAATATCCGATCAAAATATATTTTCACCGACTAGAAAAAATAGTTTATGAGATTTTGTAATGCTATACTTCGCCGCACTATGTGTTGATGAACACGCGCGCACACATAACGCACGTATGGAATAAACTTACGACGCGACGAGATAAGACACGTTTTTTTTTTTTTTTTTTTTTTTTTTTCCGTAGAATTCGATTAACTGCACGCGATTCGTGACGCGTGGCGTTCAAACTCAGTATACACAGTAGTGCAACTCTCTGTCGGCACCTTCGCGTGTTGCAAATATGCGCATGCATGTCTGTAATACCCCAACCAATAGCATCACTGAAATCCTATTTTTGTTATTTTCTGTTCTGTTTCATCATTTCATTCTTTCTTTTTATACACTTCAAATCTCTGTGTTGTTGGTTTACGCGGTTATATCTCTTTCAAATAGAATAAAAGATAATTATTCACTTGAATAATTTAATACATAAATACGATTCACATATGATTTCATAAGTGAATGTAACGTTTGTTATCATGGATTTTTAAAGCCACTTATTGATCGCTCGATATGTTGTACTTACTGTGTAAGTGTAGAGTATAAGTTAAAGAGAATTACTCCATCGTTATTCTGGCAATTTGTCATTCCTCTCTCGCACTTGATAACAGGAATTATATTGAACACATCAAATAACACATCAGTTTTCAAAGATCGTTTGTTTGAGAGAAGCAACGCTTAATCTTGTCTATAAAGTTCGTGGAAAATATCGTACCGACTACTCATGGGAACAGATAGCTGAAAATAACGACTATAAGAGGATATACATTATTATCGCGCATTATAAATGCTGATAGTACACCGCTTCTTCAAGCACGTTCCCTATGCCTATAGAAAAAAAAAGAAGAATTATTCATACATAAGTCATTGACCTTGCATCAACATGGGAATAAAGATCTCGAAATAACCGCTGATGTGGTTGATGATTTTTTCATGCCCAAGTATCATAGGTATGTGACAGCTCCTATAAACACGTACATACGCTAATTACGCGTACGGAGATCATTAGAAAGTAGGTAAATCACTATTCGGACAATTTCTTGAACGAGAATCTCTCTTGCACGAATGACATTATCTTGTCTTTCATTTTTTTATATATTTTGTGACTCGACACAGTATTTATAATTTTATATATCAACATTCTCTTTGGACAAATTAAATTTTTTGTACGACATTTTACTTTTCTATTTTGTACATGTGGAAACATATGATTAAATGCGACAACAAAGACTACGTGAAATACTTTTACATTTACATTCTCTACTTTTCTATAGCAGCAACTTCCCTATAAGGTATAAGAAGATATGAAAAGAGAGTAAAGGAAATGGAAGGAGAAGACAGGAAGAAACTAGGACTTGCAGAAAACATTGTAAACATTCCGATTTTCTATTACCGTTTGACGTCGTCGCATGCCAGAGCGAACAGACAAATTGTAACTACAATGTTGCGAGAAGCGTTAGAGTCCACGATAAGAAAATAACGCGTTCGAGATGATATTGAATTATTCGACCGTATGTAGCGTCCGAGTGGCTTATCTCGCAGCAAGAATCCAGTTTCTCGATCGGCGAATGTTCGCACGGACGGTTCGCACGACGAGTTTTCTTTTGCGTTTCTTTTCTTTTCTGCGTACGTCACGACTCGCCGCCGGTTGTTGCGCCGACTTAGCGTACGCACGAGCGGCTCCGACACGCTACAAAATTTACGCGGTACGACGAGACGAGGCGAACGGCGACGAACAATTCACGATCAATTTGATTTACCGCAGACAAAAACTTAATTAGATCTATGCCTATTATCTTTTATGATCAATTTCTTGACAAATTAAAGATTGTCTGTATTCGTAGAACATTTTTAAGATATTCAACGTTGTACAAAAAAAAAAAAAAAAAAAAATTTTGTTGTTACATAACCAGCCATAATCGAGAATAATAGCTAAGCCTACTTAATTTTTTTCTTTATCAACAAAATATTTTGTTGACAAAACAAAATTAATATGCTTGGAAAATATGTTTTGCTAACTATATAGTACCTATTTTCTTGCCTCTAATTTTCTTGCTATTCCAGCAAAAAATTTTAATTTCACAAAAAGGAAATTTCGTGTAATTTCAAATATGAAGGCATAAAAAAACAAGTATAAAGTAATGGCTGGGCTAAAGTGTCAAATAAAACACAATCTTTACGCTCTTATGATTTTATCAACACAAAGTCGAAAAATTTCTCTTATAGCATTCTCTCAGTTTTATTTATCTTTTATAATTTATTAGTCACTACGCAATGTAAAATATACGCGTGATTCTTATCACTTATTTTGTCGAAATTTACGCAATTTATATAGCACAACATAAATGAGAACCTTTGAACACATTGTTCATAGAAAGATTAATGTCGAATAAGTGAATTAATAGGAAAATAACGATGAACGTATTGCTATATATTTTTTTGAATTTATTAAACCGTTGACTTAAAAATATGTATCCAATGGACAGGAGATAGGCAGATCAAGATAGATCGGAAGATAGCAGGTAGGGACGGGAAGACAGGGAGAAACAAGATAAGTTGGTGACCTTGGTAAAGAGAATGGATTCTGAGAATAATTTCATAGCAAAAAAAAAAAACTATTTAAATAAGAGTAACACGAGTAATATTCCAAAGCTGATTTACCTCAATGGTATTACTGATATTACATGTATTTTAAGAGATTTATTTTTTTTGAATTAATATTTTTACGGTTTGTTTGCACAAATGTAAGAATTTTATAGAATATTGTAATTGCATCTATTCTTTGCACAAAATAAATATTATAAATTAGATATCGTGAGTGTTAGACGTCACACATTTCGTGGCTGTTTTTTTTTTTTCGGCAGAGTTCATCATTAGTGCGCGCTACATCTAAAATATGTAGTAAGCGGCATCATTTCTTTTTGACTTATTATCCATCACGAATGTTTTTTTTTTTTTACACTTGAAACGAAAATTGTTGTAAAGTGTTTCTTCGTGAGGCATCGAAAAAGATTGCTTGCGTGCATCAGATATTCTATCTCGGCTATGCGTATATATGTATATGAATGTGCCATAATAGCAGGTGTGATTTCGCGTAGGGTAACTCTGGAATTTGGACCGCGCCGCGGGTTTTATGCCGCATAGGTAAAAAAAAAAGTGGAAAAGTGAGGATCATTTGCGTGCAACCACTTTGTTACGTGCCTTTGTATTACATAGTAATGTGTTGTGATTTTTATTGGTACTTTTTTTTTGTTAAACCAATTTGAGTTGTTTAAAATCATTCTTTCTTTTTCTCTCTCTCTCTCTCTCTCTCTCTCTCTCTCTCTTTCTTGTTAATATGCAATAAAGACATTATTGTTATTTTCCGTTGTCTGCGTATAGAATTTTAATTATCCTGGTTTCTCCCGTTATATTATAACTTACTTAGTTATATTACTTATCCTGTTTATATCGTATTTTTGAGAGAACAACGACCAAGTTCTTTCTCGTTTCTTTTTTTGCAAATTCTTGCCGTATATTTTTTGTTATACAGCGCAGAGTTTTTAAAATACAATGTGATTCTCTCTTCCTGGCACACGCTCCTCAAACGATTTATGTAGACACAATATTATTTCGAGATATTTTATATGTACATATCAACAATGAATGTGTATCGACGCAAAATATGCGCATATGCAGATTTTTGTCGACAATGTAAAAAAAATAACAATTTTAAACAAAATAACTTATTCATTGATTCAGGACGCGCGGCGAGTTGAGCGTTTGATTTAAATTTATTATATGTATAATATATAATATGCAAAATATAGGTATGTTTAAAAGTATATGTTAAATATCACGAGATGATTTTTATCAGATGTAATATCGGCAACTTTAGTGCGCTGTTTACTTGCTGGTGTCGAGACATTTTTAATCGAAAGTCGAGAGAAAGTTCTCTCAAAAATTGGCGCAAATGCATTCGTACAAAACAATTACGCTTTGCACGCTTACTTGAAGAAAAGACATTACATTATTATTTTTTGAAATTGGTCGAGACCAGTCGCCGATTTTGATTTGCTGTGCCCGACAGCGAGATGATATCATGATGACCTGACAGTCAGAAATGATCCACTATGCATCTCATTACAGTTAGTTTTGCTTATCTCGATCTTATCCAAGCATCTTAAATTTAATTTGACCAGGCGCAGTTTTCTTTTTTTTTTTATATATACATTCGCGGTCGTGCATGTAACACACCGTCTTCCTTATCGGAGCGATTCGGTAATCACGATGTGACGTCTGTTCCTTTTTAGCTGTCCGTCCTTTTGCTGTGGCGAACGGAATCCACTGCGCTCGGCCGTCATAACGAACATGCACTTACTTCAACAGGCTTCAAGCGAATTCGCCTTGCTACTTGACACTCGTGTAACGTATACAATTCGATAACTTTTATCACAATTTGCTCTTGTTACTCGTTTCTTGGTATGTAACTGAACTTATTAATGAACCTAACACATTCGTGATGCACGCTGTTGTGTTGCGCGCGTGTGGGTTTTGTTAGTACAAATGTATTGCGCAGCTTTCGTGCGACAAAGCCGCACCAAAAGTCTTTAGCAGTAGAATTGAGAGATAAAGTTCCTTAGATCGTATAAACTATGTAATTAAATATATTTCGGAAGCTCTTTCTCGGCCGGCATAAATCTTCTTAATTTCTTTATCTCTTGCTCATTTAAAAGAACTAAAACGGTGCGAAAAAGAAACATTTATCATAATGAACTTTGACAAGTAAAGGAAAGTCACACAAAACACTTAATTTTTTCTTTACACGCAGCTATTACATGAAACAGTTATCTCGATGATTTATTGCACTCGTAAATCGTGATATATAGGTTATTGTTAACATACGTAGTAAGTTTTGTGATAAAAAAGCAATCGATTGTTAATATGTTTAAGTTAATATGTTTAAATTATTTCAGATTTTATTGCCATTTAATTATAATCAATTTACGAAGTATAATTGTTACTAAAAAAAATCAATGAGCTGTAAATTTAATGTACGAGGAAAACGCGAGACACATCTTATCTAATCATTGTAGTGATGTGTCCGTCTCTTCGATTATACATAAAGAATTTTGTTGTACGTAAGTAGCGCGTATGCAATATACCGCCCCGATAACGTTACATGAACAATATTTAACGTAAAGCTCGTATAAATATATCAAATCTTTTTCAGCGACTAGCTTCGTTTTACGACAGCGGTTTGTTCCTCCGCACACGCATGCATTTTCCTCATTTAAGTTTTATTTCCCGCCTATCTCGTAGCGATACCGTTTCTCCTTTGGTTGTTTAGATCGCATGCAAACAGATTGACTTTATGTTTTTACATGAAGGTGCACCAATAATGCTTGGATAATGTTTTAACAAAAATACAACTTCATGTGTAAAAAAGCATTAACATCTCTGTCTGTTACGCGACATTTGGCGCGTTTACACGACGACTTATCGAATCGACTTATCCTATAATCAAAAATTAAATACTTGAATTAATTTGATTGTTGGCGCAACGTTTTGGATGTCGGTTTCCTTTATTCACGAAGACATCGCTGGCTCACGGAATAGCCGCATTGACGTCGTGACGCCAATTGCACGCCGCTCGCACGTCATGTCGGCAACCACGAATAGAACGATGTGCATTCGCAGGCGCGAAGCGATTTCGCGCTAGAGTTTCCCGACGTATCAATGCATCTCTTTACATTGATACATTCTCTCGGCAACGTTCCCAAAATACTCATAAATGAGACACACAGAGATGGATTATCGAGATTTAAAAACATCGAGTCGCACTATATCAAAGTCTGTACATACGTTTATCAAAGAATTGATAGATCCTTGTGATCATAAAGAAAAACTTGATCAGACACGCAATTAAAATTAATTAATTAAATTATTATCGCTTTTTTTATTCATAAAAACATATAATCACTATATCTTCGCTATCTTTTCTCTCATTTTGCTCATTTTAATTCATCATTGGAGAAGATTTAATATTGATTCGCCCATCGCGTTCATTTATGATTCGCTTGACAGTGTGCGCTATACATACCGCTATGTACGTCGCACAAAGATAATCTACAACATTCGATCGTCTCTGTCGGTCGGACGGATTCAATCGTAAAACCTCGACGTTCCGTCTAAAGCAGCGTGCCACCTCCACTCAACCGACCACTATACCGTCACGAGAGTTTCTACCCCCGTCATCCCGCGCTCTCGCCGCGGCGGTAAAGTTCCCCCTTTACCCTCCAACACTACCCCTTAGCCACGATGTTGCTCCCTTCCCTGCGGCCGTCGCCAACATGTATTTCGCGACGTGCCGTTGCTACCAGACTCTTAGTGAGTTACGGACTGCATGCAAGCACACGTCGAGCGCATTGGCGAGTCCCGACAGAGCGTGTATACTTCAGTTCACTTTGCTTCTTCTTCTTGCCTTGACCGCTTCGTAGCTGCGCGCGTCGAGCATCGTTGTCGTCGTCGTCGTCGTCGGACTCTCACCTTCAGTTTGCGACCGATCGAATCGCGCGCTTTCTCGTCGGTGTGTGTCCGACTCGGATCTCCGTGATAGGAGATCCGAGAGCGCTCTTGCATTAAACGATCGCTGCCGAGCGGGGCAACAAAATTAGAGCGTCAACGGTGGAAAAAAAAAAACCGCAAACCGTGTAGGATAGCGGTTCTCGACACGAGCGAAAGGGGAACGGTGTGATATTCCAACTGGCAAAGAGAAACGGAGCATTGAGCAAAGTGCGCATGTGCAAAATATCCGCGACGCTTTAATCGTTCGCGTTTTGTTGTGCCATTGTAACGAGCTCGTAAATTATTCGTTCATCGCCGGATACGCACATCGTAAGAGAGGAAATACGCAGGATTGTTTTCTTTCGTGACACTGTAATAAGACACGAAGAAATAAAGTCATATCCGTATACTAAGCGAAGAAAAAAAGGAAGAAGAATATCAAAAAGCGGGTGAGAAAAGTGGCAAGAGTAGAAGAACTGTTCATTTCCGGAGGCGGAAACTTCCTGTCGTCCTCAAACCCCCATTTCCCCTTCCCCACACCTCTCCCATCCTCTTCGTCGGTGTATGATCGTCGGTATATGATCGCGCGACGTTCGTGCACGCACACGAGATAGTAACAGATTGCGCGCTGCACTGCACAGAGTTTCGCGCTCTGGTGCTGCCGTTCACAAGCGCGCGCGCACGTGTGACGTATAAACTCGAAGAATTATACACACCTCTCGATTCTCTCGATTCTCTCGATGTAAGAACTTGGCGGGAGTAAACCGCGTTCTGCATGCGATACACATTGTTCGGATTTCTCGACGTGAGTCGCGCCGACGAGAGAAGGTTCGCGTGATTGCTGGATACAGTGTTGCTCGCACGAACACGGACAATTTATATCTCCCGAGTGATCATTACACTGAGGGACAGCCGCATCACGGAGAGCACTTAGAAGAAAGAGGAACCAAGAAAATAGGAAGACGAGGTAAGTTGTTCTGCGTGTCGTTTGAAAAATATATTATTATAGAGTAGAAGTTGATAGAAATAAAACGAGAAAATGAGCAAAAAAGCGAACAGATTATAAATCAGTTGTTTTGATTTATATAACGTTCCCTTTTCTCTTTAAGTGAAACACGTATAAACTTATATACTCGTTTGTTTTAGTAAAACGATTTTAATTGATACGTATTTTGAACCACATATAACAAAAATAAATAAAAAGTAGTAAGTGTGCACATGAGTGTATAAAAGTTTGTGAAAATAAAAACGCGCGTTCAAATTCACCTTATCTTTTTTTTTTTTTTTTTAAAAAAAAGGCATAGATTTACCTTGCAAAAACTGATTCGCGCTTCTAACTTTGCGGCGAGCTCAACTTTCAGACAAACCCCATTTGCATAGAACAGAAGTTCTTGAAATGTTCGTGCTATTCATTGTTTCATTGTTTTCCTCTTGTCGCATGAAAACTTTGCGGAATACTGTATCTCAGTGTGAGTTGCATCAGTTTAATCGATTCCGCGCGATCTTTTATTCAGTTCCTTATCGATCTTAGCAATGTGAGAAAAGCGCGATCGAAAGTTAAGATGAGTTTCTTGAATATCAAACAAAAACTTAACTTTGTAACAGTTGAACGAAAAAGATCTCTTTGGATTTCTTTCTTTTTTATTACCACTATTTTTTTTATAAATAATGCACATACATGATTTATTTCACGTGTTTCACATGGAGATATATTTATCTGTTTTGTAATGTTATCTAATTTATGTGAACAGGTTGCTTAAAAATATTAAACTATCATTGTGACGTTACAATATGTTAACACTACCTTGTTTTATGCAAATTTAATAGTTATTGTAATTTTATTAAATGTTAAAAAAAAAGTTACAATAAGTAGATATATAAATCAAGAGAAGGCAAGAAACGAGGCGATAGTAATATCAAGTTAAAAAAAAAAAAGTTTGACAACTTAGATTAAGCGACATCGTTGGCGTGATTCTTGATACAGTCACTCACAAAAGTATTCGGCCCGAGAACCTCAGAAAGGTATTTAAATGCACTTTCAAGAAGACTTTTTCTTAGTTGTATTTTTTCAAACACGCGTTACCACTTAAATTATCATTTAAATTATTGTTTTTATCCACTTTTTTACAAGTTCTTGATTACATCATATGAAGAAGAAGATACAAGAAAATCAACGTAATAATAAACAGCGTAAAAAATATTTTAATTACGATATGTGTACTAAAAATATATGATTTGTTGGGGTTTTTTGTATCCGAAAACTTTCGTGATCGACTGTACGCAGCCGATCGCGGCTGATGGCATCTACGTGTATCGGCGATGTCGCGCCGGGAAGTCGTCGTTAGATAAAAAGTCGCACTATCGGAATAGAATGTAACCAGAAGAAGATATATCCGTTTTCTTTGCCGTGAGATTGGTCCGTTATCGAGGTGTATTCGCGTTTGCGCCTATCTCGTAATAGTGTTATGACGTGCCACATGCGTGATTTATCCAGAATGTCTTTCGCGAGTATAAAATAAATTTATTATACATAATTAGCACAGCTATGATCAAATTTTGTTGCTGCGTTGAGAGATCAGATTCTGAAACTTTCGTATAAAATGTCGTTATTTTTTAAAATTGTTAAATAAGTCACATTTTTTTTCTTTTTCGAAACAGTTATGAGTTGGCACACATATTATATATTCAGAGATACGATTTATTTTTAAATTTGCAAAGACGATTAAATAAATGTATAATACAATAGTGAATGGATATTTTTAATGCAGATCATAGATTCGTTTTATGGAAATGCTTTGTAACGAAATGCTATATACAGTTTTGATTATTTTAAACAATGTGGATATTTGACAACAAACATGCACTTCGCGATAGTAATTTATATATATATTTTGACACAAATGCTAGAAGCATATACATATAACTTCGTACAAATAGATATGTTAGAAGAAAAGAAAGCATTTTGCAAAGAGTAGGTTATAGAATTAGTAGATATTGCAAGCGAACAAACAGAATTTATATCTACGTTAAGTGATAAAGTTTTTGCTTGCTATGAAACTGCGTTTTTTCAAAGAGTTGTATGGAAATTAGCTTTATTGTACATATATATACTGTGCACAACCGATAATGTCTTCTCTATTTGCGTCGTTGAATTATCTTATATCATTCTATAGACTATCATTTTTAAAATGTGCATTACAGAAAACTGTATAAATATTTTCTCAGAATAAATCAAATGAACAATTAAAACGATTTATCAATTTCCGTAGTAATAATGTGTTCGTCGAATTTTTACTGATGTAACTTCGTAGAAGGTTTCGACGCAATTTATACTGTGTAATGTCATTGTCACGTCATCGTCATATATCAACACTCTATTCACATACACATAACGTCACTCGAACGATTTGATCAATAACTCTTTATTAACGTTTAATCGTATTATTTTAGTACTTTACTTTATCGTTTTATTTTATTATTCTTATTGATGGTGTTTCAATTACAAAAAATTATACCACTTTTGACAATATTTGTTACTTTGTACAATCTAAAGATTATTTTTGGACGGTCGCTCGTAACTTCTTGTGTGTATGTTGTTTTGATATTTCTTAGACAAATGTTTGTTTCTTAGACAAATGTTTAATGAGGCAGATTTTGATGCGCTGTATCTCTTGTACGGCGTATCTTTTACCTCACCTGCCACGATCTCTGCGGCGTTGCCAGAAGAAACGTATCTTTACCTCTGCTAGAGGTCGTGACTCTCATGTCCTTCACAGTGGCTTTAGCCGTGTCAGAATTTATCATAATTTTTGCAGATGCAGTTTATCCATTACCCATTTCAAGCTCAGGTATCCTTTATCTCGACTCGGATACACGAACAGTCGCCAGTAATAGATCTTGTAGAAATTTTCTTGCATTTGCTTTTCGTTACAAGCACGACGTTCTTATACATTTGTTTTGTCACATGTTTTATAAAACAAATTATATATTCAATCATCACTTTGTAAAGGTTATTTTTTATATCGATCGAATGAATAATCTATACATATAGACTAAGTATGCTATGTGATGATAGGTATATCGTATCGATTATTGAAGCATTAGATCAAGTTATGCTTGGCTTAAGAATGATTGATATTTGAATTTTAAATCACACACACACTTTAGATTACATTATTATTACAATATATTAACTCTTAATAGGTTTAGCAGAAGAATCACATATCATTAAAAAAAAATTATATAAATAAAATCTCACGAAGATCATAAGTCATTGATGCATTTGAAAACATTGCGATATATTTTCTCTCGTATTTTGCCTTCTCTTGTAAACATTTTAATTTTGTCTTTTTTATAATTTAAATTTATTGTCACAATCATATTGTTGTGTATGTTTCAGAAAACGAAGTCAGTTTGTTATCGAGGGATTAAATTTGTGAACTCTTGAAGCCCATGCTAACGAGCCAATCATTTATTTTGTACAATCAAAATCATTATTCTTCTCAATTACTTAATTATATCTGTCTTGAGAACGAAGAACTAAGTGCCGCTAATATGAGCAATAAAAATAAAAGAAAAATAAGCGAGACGAAAGAGGAATCGGAAGACACAACGGTAAAAAAAAAGAGAGCGAGTGGGAAGTGTTCAACTTGCAAAATACATAACGTTGACGCACTGGGAGGTGACGGCCATAAATACTTTTGTCAATTCAAAGATTGCTGTTGTACAAAATGTATAGCAAATACAAGAAGAAAGGACAAATCGGCAAACGATATAAGACTAACCAGAACGAAAAAAATATTTGATGATAAAAATAAAAAAAAATCTGAATCAAATCAAAGACAAATTGAAAATACCTTATCTGAGAAGGTTAGTCTTTTTTTATTTTTCAGTTAACTCAGTTAATTTAGGTCTTGTTATTATTGTAAAGTTGCAAAAATTTGCGTTTTTTTCTTTCTTCTCGAAGAGGTTCTCGCTGAACATTTGTTTATTTTGTAATAATCAAAAACTATTATTACGTTGTAACACAATGGTCGCACGTTTATTTTTAGAATTTCGCTAAACTGAAATAAGTGGCAAATTTTTGCACGAGAATAAGCAGACTTTTAATTTATAATTTTTCGATATTTTGAATCAACCGCAACGTTGTTTTCAATATGTTTGTAATACATTAATTGTTTTTAATATACTTGTAATTGATAATGTTTTTTTATAGGAGAAAAACCCTTCCTGGCAAGACGTAAAAATGGATGTAGAAAAAGAAAAAGAAGGTAATTACTGTAAGTAGCATTTGTGTTATATTTATTTTTAATTAGAAATTAGACTAGAAATATCTAACATTTGCGATGATCGTAAATACAGTCATTTACTTACCGTGATAAGTTACATTGAGCGCGTTTGTGCACAACGCTATGTTTTATAATAACTGTAAAATTCACAAACAACATGTAAACGTTTACTGCGCTAGATATCAGTTGTGTCTGACATTTAAATATCTGACATAGACCGCAGTAACTTATACCGCATTCATAACGGATTATTTAATATCATGACCTTTGCGTCACAATGTGACGACTGATATTAATAGTACGATTATGCTAGCAAGAATAGAAGAGCTTTTATCAAATTTATCAATAAAGTAATTAAAAGTATAAATTACTTTTTTGGTGAAAAAATTATGAACATTCATTTTTTGAGATTAAATATGCGCGCAATGTACGACCAAGATTTAAACTGACGCAAATCTGTCGTGCGTTTGTTTCAAAACGTCGTAAAGTACTTTAATATTTTCCGATAACCGTGCACAGAGATATCACACGACAATCATGTGGCTTTCGTGCATAATGCAGCGGGAGGTTTTCAAATTATTTTGTTAGGTCGATACAGCGTTTTAGACGATGCTAAGACTCCGTGCTGTATTGTTAGAATGTAAAAGAAATACTGTTCTTCACTGAGTAATCACGAAACAAGTTATGATCTGAACACACACACGTAGATCTAAAGTAAAAATGGAAATTACTTGTTGCGTCTGTTAGCTTTCATTCTTCTTTTATTTCATTCTTATCTTTTATGTTATTTTTTTATATAATTTATTTTTCATGTTAATTCTGATAGTAGCGCACTTTTAAATATTATTTACGGCAAAAAATCAATTGACATTAAAAAGCAGTACGGAAAAAAGGATCTTTCTCGACTTCTACAGACCCTTATATCAAACCTCTACTGTTCGATAAAACGTCGAAGTTCATACACCCTTAAAATATAACTAACTGCATTCCGCTTGCTTTGTGGTTGCAAACCTAAAGCGAAATAATTATAGAATAAATTATAATAACGAGATAAGTGAGACCCCCTCGGTTGCAGAGTTTACGAACAAAGACCAGCATTCAGTGCACTCAAGCAAACGAGGCTTATTGCTTACGCGTATACTTCCAAACATGAAATCGTGTATGATCAAAAATGTAAAAAAACGTTATTTACGAGAAAAATGAAAATCGTCTTTAATCGAGACATACAGTTCTTGTTAAACCGTTATCACTTTATTGTAAAACAACAGATAAAGTATCAGATTTCAAAAGCAAGATAAAATTTTTTTACAAGACAAACTCGCCGGAATTGTCTAACTTTTAGTAATAATCTTGGATAATTCGTTGGCGCGCGTTTGTCATCGCCACTTCTACTTGAAGCCTTTCAGACACAGTGTATAAGCGCGAACGAGCGTACTTATAACGTCGTTCACAGTGATCCCAACGAAATTCAAGCCGCTCTTTCACTTGACAACCCGACCGAATGTTAACCCTAGTTTTACGAGCGTTCTCATTGGCCGACGGGCCATGCACAACCCGGCTAATATAATACGAACTTATAACCAAAGCCGAAACCTAGAAGCACGTTCTTGCTTTTACGAGCCAGCTCGTTTTTAAAAGTTATCATTATTTTGCTCGCTTTTGGATGAAATAGTTCGTTCTCGAATCCAAATGGGCTGAAGAAATTAAGAAAATCTGCGAACTTCGATCACCAAACAATTCAATTGACAACGCGCGCTTTTTTCTAAAGAAACGCGTATTTTATAATATATCATTTGTCATTATTTTGTATAAATGTCAACATGCTACTTTAATTTTAAAAAACATCTCTTTTACAAAAAAAAAAAAAACAAGAAAAAGAGTATCTTAAATCTTCAAACGGCCCACGTTTAATTACGTGTTTTACACGAACGGGGGAAGGAGTAAACAGGACTCATCATCGTTCTTGGAAAGTTAATCGAAGAAGAGTTTGTGGTTGCCATAAGAAACGGAACAAATTCTCGTTTTTTTTTTTTTTTTATAGCAATCATCTCGACACTTTTACGACAGTTCTCCTTGGCGCTGATTTTGCCGATAATCCTACTCGTAAATCTCGCGAAGACTGGTATCGACTCATTTTTCGTTTGATCAACACGCGATGAAATTTTGTTACACTTACACTTACCGTTTACACAAAAATGCATGATTATATTAATGCGGATCTTTTGATCGAGTATTGATAGTCTTTTGGAATAGAACTTGCTGCTTTTCAAATATGCAAGTGCCATCAGAAATATGCTTTTATAAAATTAAAATGTACTTTTATTGATATCGTTTGGCAAAGATAATTACCCGTAAAATCTTAATGTTCGTTACCGACGTCTGTTTTTATCATTTCAGACGCGTTTCACACAGATTCCATTAACGTACGCAGTGCGTTACGTTTGCGCCTTCACACATTTGCTCGAATTTCAAAAGCTTTCCAGCTGGGCGAGTTTTTCTTCTCCTCGGCGACTAAGTCGATTTTATGACACGACCAGAATATGAGCAGCCTGTTAGGCGAATCCTTCGCGTTGTCGCTTTAACAGTAAGCGTTCCTACATCGCATTTGACTCATCTCCCTTTCTCGTGAAAATCACCCTTTGTACCGGATCTTCGTCGTACTGCCATCGTCGTTGTCACTGATGCGAAAGTTACGACGCGACGGCGACGATACATACAATGCATACCGGTAAAATTTGATTCCTCATCTTTCACGTTAGATACTGACAGGACGAGATTTGATAGAATAGAATCAGTTGTTTTATTGTATCTTCCAAATCGTCTCTACCATACATTAAAAATCTTTGTAAAACAATTTTATATTATATTTAGATTATTGAGATTAATCCTGTCGATCTCATTAGACATGTGAGTCGGTAGGAATCAAAGGAATCGAAGGATGGTTTACTCATAATGTGCGAAACAGGATTGACCAGCTGGAGACGGCGCGGCGCTTTCGATAGGGATGCGCATGAGAACGATAGTAAAGCTGATCACAGTTTAGTGAGCCAAGCCGGTTTTTTTTACGATGTAATACAGGGCTAAATGATCTGTCACTTTCTTTCTCATCGTATGCGTCTGTCTCTTTGTCTATTCAGGAACAGCTTACCACTATTACAAAAAGTCGTAGAATATTATGATGACTGGTGTTTTAACAACGATTTGACAACAATTGACATTTCTTGCACGTGAATACACGCACGTATTTAACGCGGTGCATTTGTCTTCTTTGTTGTTTGCGCAAAAAAATAAAGAAAACAAATCTAAAATTAAAAACGAGAAATTTGCAAACGTGAGAGAGCTTCATTTTCATTCTCGCGAAACGTCTCGCACGAACCAACGTTGTGTGTGCAGGGTCCTAAAATTTTTATGGTCTTCTACTCTTCTACTCCTCTTCGAGAGGCCAACGATCCTCGCGGCATCTCGAGTAGTCTCCCGGGTGTGTTTATGGTTTCTACGTCTCCTTTTCTCTCCTTTCGACCGCGACACTCTTTTTCTTTCTGCATTGCGCGTCCCGTTCGCGCATCGGTAGACAACAGTAGCAACTTGTGTATGCAAGACAAGGTAACTTGTCTCTCACCTCGTTGTCTTAGAAATGACGATGTCATCAATTTTATTGTTGGAAGTTCATCATGGACAGTGACAGATGTTTTTATTGCCGATTCTGATTTGTCACACAGAACGATCAAATTACGATTGTATTCTCTCTTTCTTTTTTATTGTTTTCTTTTTTTTTCCGCGAATACGTGCATGTATATGTAAGTATGTATTGGCGCGGTAGCCAAGCAAGGATTTTATGCGAACGCTTGACAGAATAGAATTTTACTGCTTCCGAAATGTCGCGCGTCTCTCATAAAAGCCGCCCGCGTTCATGACCGTTTCTTCGTTCGGCTGCTTCCGCTGAAAATTATTGCGATTCCGCGTTGACTATTTTTATAGGCTACGAAAGAATTGTTGCGGAAGATTCACTGGTTATAAAAAAATATTTTTTTATTGAAATAGAAATTAGATAAAATAACACTAAAGTGCACTAAACGATAAAGTGCAGTGTTGATCATAAAATCATATTTTTAATATTTTACACATGTTTAAAAAAAAACGGAAATTCAAAACAATATTCTCGATATTAGAAATGACATACTACGATTTTTGATTATTCATCTGACGTGTGTATATTATTATAAAAAATGATATATATATTTTTGAATGCGTCGGCGTAATTGTGAAACGCGGTGCGGGCATCCCTTGTCGACGAAACGGATCCTCGCAGCCTCGGTAACGGCGATGGCAGCGGTCGGGTTTCGATTACGCGCGGTGACACAACAGTATCATTGCTACAAAGCCGTCTCCGAGCTCAACTGTATACGCAGCGTGCGGTCCGACGCGACACTGGACGACGATCTGCAGGCGAGCGAGACGCGTTTGACCATGCAACATGAGCTCTTCATGACAAGCTCAAAATACGCG
Organism: Pseudomyrmex pallidus; assembly: GCA_014825455.1. Lineage (NCBI taxonomy): Eukaryota > Metazoa > Arthropoda > Insecta > Hymenoptera > Formicidae > Pseudomyrmex > Pseudomyrmex pallidus. Next base: position 12,274 of record QVNV01000499.1, on the reverse strand, counting down.
GATTCTCTCGGCTAACGTGTCTTTTCGATGTGTTTAAAACGACCGTAGCAATACCTGCTGAACATCATCGTCAGAGCGGCATGATAGCACTACAGTTTCAGCATATAGAATATTTCTTACATTATATAATAAAGTAACGCAATGTTTATCACATACAAATATTTTTATCGTTCTTTTCAAGCGCTCGCTCAACGAATCTTTTGCTTTTGCTCGCGTTGAGTCATGTAACTCGGAAGTAGTTTGCGATGAAATTGTTCGAGCGCGAGAATAGCAGAATTTACGACGGTCCGGAAGTCTTACGATCCTTTTATACGACTCGGACGCACAATTCGCATTTTGATAGCAACAAAAAAAAAACAGTAATGACTTTAGAAACCAAAGTTCACTGGCGGCATCGTGTAGGATCAAACTTTCAGATTTTTCATTTCAACATTTCATGCACTGATCCCGCGGTCTCGGAAACAGTTTACGAGCGGTGTCTTTCGTAGCTGATTTTTTACGACCACTGCACTTTGACCCCGAAAGATTTTTCGTAGCACGAGTTAAAGAACGTGACGTTTTACGAGGATCTAACAAAGTCGACGGCGTTCTGTGCCTTCGTCAGAGCCGAAAACTCAGCAGCAACTTTTAACGAGTTTTTACGCGCGTTCAAAAAAATCTACCGTCATAAAAATCGTATCATCGTCATTGTTGATATCAAGCAAATCGATAATATTGATAGTAAAAAGCTGCACTCACACAATATAATACTAATTTAACACAAAGGCACGTAACAGAATGCGGTTGTGCAAATCATCCCTTATATTATTTCTTATCTTATATATCGCGTTGTGTGCGCGAGCTTTAACAGTCGAAATATTATCAGGCTGATTTCATCGGTTGATTTCCGCTTCTGCATTCTCTTCTTTTTCTGCGTAACAGTTCGTTTAAAAAACTGAATAAAAAATGGATACAAACAATCGTGCGCACGGATAGTCGTTTGACTTATTGTCGCATCCGTATATCGTTCACGGAATTCAGCGATATCATGTTTGACTCCCCTCGTTATTATTATGTAATCGATCCTGTCGCTGATAATACGAGCAACGTGTCAATTACTGAGAATCGCATGGCAACAAGAACGGATTTAAATCTGCGATAATATATGTTCTCATAACGCATGTCGCTTTGATATCTGCGAATCGCAATGTAGGATGTAATACGAAACGCTCGCGACTTAATATAATATAAAAGTTTTCAATCAACTGAGAAAATTTCGAATTAAATTAGATATTTATATGTAGAAAGAAGTTTAATCGCGCTGAAATGAGGAATAAACGAGTTCAGAATTAATAATAGAGCTATTAATACTTTCCCCTGTCGTGGCATCTTTCTTTTTGCATGTCACGGCGCGACCGCACAAAATGGCGTTCGCTCGGTGAAAGTCTATTACGGACAATAGATAAGTTACAGAACGAAAGTGAGATGTTGAAGCCGACGAAAACGTGCAAAGTGAAAAGAATTAGCAAATACAGCTCGTGACACAAAAGTGCGCACGCGTTCCCTGGTTTTTGTTGACGAAATATGTTTCGGAAGTCGCATATAAAGTGTCTGAACACGGATTCTCGCTATCAGCTGATTCTCGCATGGCGGTATAACGCAATGAACCAAAGTCTCATCGTTTTCTGCGATGCTCATCGGCTCACATTACTTAATATTTTAATATTATGAAAATTTTTCAAGATGGTACTTTTCTGCTCAGATTGATCTTTACACTTCGGTTGTGTCAAGAAGTTTCAGACACCCTATACATATATTGCAATCTCTTTTCTTCATATCAACGAGAGTTTCTCGCCCTCCTCTACTATATCGCCCTTCTCTCCGGAATTCTTGCTTATCCCGGCCCCTCCCATTGCTCTCTACTCTTCCTCTCTCGCTCTCGTTGGTGCACGCGCGTTGCCGCGCACACGCGCGCACAACAGCACATGGTTGGCCGGGTTCACCTGCGCGTATAAAAGGAGGGAACCAACGCCAGACGACGCGGCCGCACCTGCATCGTTGTCTATTCCGACGAGATCAGTGTGAGCGAGAGGGAAAAGGAGGTGGATTATCGAGTGGGGATGGGGTATATACATGCAAGCTTCGAAAAGGATTGAGAACGGGAGGGAAAAGGAAAGCGTTTCCTTAGTTTTAAAAACGAAGTCTCTAGTAGGCGGAGCCTAGGACGGGTATATGCGCCACCATTGGCCGCTGTAATGTCTAATATATCATGACATAACGATTCGAGAAGTTATTATCTGTGAATCTGGTCTAATGGAAGTATCACAATGCTATTTTTTTGCCGCAAGACACGGTTTTTCTCTTTTCTTGCGACTTTTCACGGAAAACAGAATAATTTTTGGAATCGATATTATTATAAGTAGCGAGTTCAGATTAACAAATGTACTGGAATTGTTTTAATGAATGCTTTTTTGTCGACATAACGAGAACAAGTATTATCGAATGTTCGTGCGTATTGAAATCGCTCTAACGTTATATAAGGAACATTAATTTTACAAGAAAGAAATTGTTAACATTTCTTATTCAACATTCTTGTATCAACGAACATTCTATAAAAATATTTATTATCTTTTTAAAGATAATAAATATTTTTATAGAATGTTTTTGTTAACTTTTAATCTATTACAATTATCTTCTAAGTTCTTTAATATCCTTATGCTTTGTTAAAAAAATATATGATTTGATTGCGATATTCATATTCTCCAACTATGAATTTTTTAATTTCAGATGACCATCAAGAATTCCTGAAAAATCTATACTCTGTGCTAGTTCAAGCGAATGTCATCGATCAATCATCTTTTGCAATGCGCGTGATCAAAACATGTTTTGAAATCCTCACCGCAGCTATAGAAGACCGTAAAATTCATAAAAAAGTCGCAAATAAGGGTAAGTTCTGTTTCAGATTTTGAATATTTTTGTCAAGATATATCAGTGGTGATCACTTGTAGGTCGTTAATTCGAAAATGTGTCATCAACGTCTACTATCAACCTAATGTACTTTTCTAATATAGACAAATTCCTTAGCTTCTCACACAAAAACTTCATTAAACGTCCATTAGACGTCAACAGCTCCATGCGATATCTAATAGATGCCCAATGAATTTTGTTCTGTGTGAATTGTTTATATTAAAAATCAAAAAGAAGCATGTATAAAGAAGAATGATTATATCTTGATTTTATCTTATATAAATATTTTATCTTATATGACAGAAATAAACTCATCGACCTACAAGCGTTAAACATCACTGACACATACAAAATGATCACGTAAAGGGTAGAAGTATTAACTTGAAAATTCTTCTTTTTCATATATAGCTTTGATTCTTCACTCGAAAATTATTCATCGAATTATCACACGGAAAATGTTTAACACATATCTTTGTTTCTTTTATTACTTATTTCCACCTTGAATTATTGGATTGTTCACGTTGCGTAGGAATTTTCAGAAAATGAAAAGAACATGAAGTTCGACGTTACAATGTTTATTTTTGAAGAAAAAATTTACACAAAGAAATTTTTTCTCTAAATATTATAGGAGGAAAAAACATGCATTTTAAGCATTTAAGAATTTTATGCTTCCAGAACGACAAAACTCAATATTCTCTGATTCATCGACAGCTTGTTCTCAGATGTTTACATTTTATAAACCTACTAAATTTTGTGTTTTAACAAAAAAATATCGTTAAGACCAGCAAATTCTTTCTGTTGTCCGTAATTCCATATAAAATATGGAATTTTTTTCCGGTGTCGGTATAAACTTTAACAAATATGCAGCAACAACTCGAAGATATAAACTCGAAGATATAAACTCGAAGATATAAACTAACTGTAACACAAGTGTAACAAAAAGCAACTCAGTTATCAGACGACTTGAAGACATAAAATCAAACCTAAGATTAATAAGAAGTAACAACATAATAAAAATTTTCAGAGCAACGAATTATACATAAAGTTGGCATAAAACATTAAAAATATAATTTAATAATATTATTGTATAAAGATATTATATAAATGATAAGAGTAAAGTTAATAAAATTATAATATAACTATGTATTGTAAATAGACAGTTTATAAAATACCATCTAAAAATAATATCAATTATATTTATTCTAAATATCTGAATTGTATAGAAGACGTGATAAATTTAATCTGGCGTTTAAAATACTCCTATCTTTGTTTATATGAATCGAGTGTTTATTTCTTTCTTAAAAATTTTATTAACAAGTGCCAACTTTGAGCATAAATGAATCTCTGTTTTCACATGTGTGTTTATATACACATATGTTCCCGGAAGAAGATATATCCGTGATTATTTTCTGGTGCGTATATAAGTAAGTTTTTATAGCGACACGCGATGACACGATTTTGCAAAATATATCAGTAAGGAATATCAATGTGTTGGTTTTGTCGGCTAGGAAGAATTTCCGATTTCATCAAGGAAGATTGTCTCACCATATCTTGAAGACTATAAAAACATTTGAACTCTGTGTAGTTGTCAACAACACAAAGTAAAATATGTGTAGCTTGGAAAATCAAGCCACCGTAAGCTCGACTTGCGAAAGTACACGCATACGAAGTAACGCTTCACTGTTGCTTCAAAAATTTCGCAACACATTATACGCAAGTCAATACTCCGTCAAGCGTTATCAGATATTTCTGTAATTAATTGTAATAGAGCTGTTATTATAAGTGTTACACACTTTTATTTGATTAAATTTCGTTGAATAACAGCCAGTCTTAATAAAAAGTGATTCTCAGTAATTTTTTATGCACTCAACAATGTGTGTAAAAATAAAATACAAATTTTAAGTTTTTTCAAATCTTGTGTATTATTTTATATAGATATGTATATTTTTTTTGTGTTATCTCCATTATTTATTATTGTCTTTAACATAAAAGTAATTGTAATATACATTTTTTTTTCTTTTTTAAACAAAACGCATGAAACAATTTACTTATTTGTCAGATAGAAGTTCAAAATATTATAACGGATGCACAAAAATATTATAAAATTTTAGACATAGTTATATATTGTATATTTGGGATAAGATACGCGTTCCAGTATCTTTTCAAGTTCAATGGCTTCAGTTCCGGTTGCCTGATTCTAAAGCGAGTGAGAAAAGATGCGGCCCGTCGCCTCGAAAAAAGATACAGTGTTTTTGTTAACTACAACCGCGTATAATCGGTGCCAGCAGACAAAACCCTTGTAAATTCTTGGTTCTGGATCACTGATCATTCGCCCAGAACTGTTGCGAGGTGTTTTATTTTACGTTTGACCGTTCGCTGCAATGCTAAATTTATAATGTCGTTGTCGCACCACGCCGCACAGTCAGCAACGAAGTCGCTGACGATTAGCATCGCGGTACATATCGCAATCGAGCACGTGATGTGCATATCTGATGAGCTTCATGACGCAGCCTCGTATAAATATCACTTCGTATAATGTATACGATGCGTTTCCGTGTGAGGCCAAAGCCGCAAGTCGTTATAGTGTCTATGCGACAGAGCTTACATGAACAAAATAAAATCTTAGATGTTTTAAACTTGGAAAATATAATAAGAATGTAAAATCACTGTTTTCAATGTTTCTCCGTAATTTTCAATACGTGTTATGTAAATTACAATTTTTAGTATCAATTTAGTGAACTATTATAAGTATGTAAACGCGCGATTGTGGTAATTAAAGCGCTAAAACTTTAAAATAAGAATTTTTTAAAGATTACTTTTTACGATACGAGATGCATAATAAAATTTGTACTTTGCTGAAACTTAATTATCGGAGTCGTGCATTTATTTTCTGCAAAGTAAACAGTTTTATCATGCTGTATAGGTAAACACGCGTAAAAGAGTACTTTTAAATTGATAATAGCCACACAAAATACAAATGTGTGTATTTTAGAAGAAATATGTGTATTTTAGAACATTAATGAAAAGTATTTTAAAGTACAATATTTCTCCTTAAGCAACTCCAAAGAGAGATGATTCAGTTATAATAAACTCATCAGGAATATATTTTATCAAATAATTGATACGTATTGCTTATGGATGATCGGTCTGGCCATACGTCTTTCGCCGACTGTTTGATGTATAACTAGCAGACCGCGCGTGTCTGACAGACCTAAACGTTTCGAAATGATGCTCAGCTAAATAGAGAGTGTCCACACCTGCGCACGTGTCAGAGATTAATGACGCTCCTCGTGGAAAGGTAAGAATGTTTCTTGCTATAAGAACAGTGACAGAGGTAGGCAGCATCGGTCTAGTGTAAATAATGAGTCGGCCATATACTAACGCGCGCACATTGCGCCTTAATTAACTTCACATATCGAGGCACGTAGTTCCCACTCGTTATGTATAGTTAGTACAAGTGTATAAAATAATGTTTTTTAATTATAATCAAATGATTTTGTGCCTAAAAAAATAATTTTTTTATCTCATCTTTATATACATAGTTCATAATAATCTCACGAGGAAAAAAATATTAAAAACATGCGAAAAAAAAAATATAATAAATCTATAAAAAAATATCGGAGTAATATGTACGGTAATACTTCTTTGTAATTTACCGCTGGTGATTATTAAATCAATGCTCGTGATAATTGACTGCACGTCCGACATACAATTGCGTCAGAGATATAATAAATCTGTGATAGTGCTACATAATTGTAAAACGTATCTGTAATGATATCTTTTTTTTTTTAATTTTATCAGAAAAAACCAAGCATCATCAGCGAATTTATGTTTAAACAGAGAAAATCGCGATTCAGCTGATATTAATACGCATGATTCTTAATTATATTACTAATTAAAGCTTGCACACAGTTTAGTTATCGGTCCGCGACCGTTCGCCGCAGCTACGTAGCGTGAAAAGATGATAACGCGGTCATGATACGGCAATATGAAAGCGTGTACGCATATTTTGCACACACGAGCGAGTAACGGTCATCACATACCAAGTCGCGAAAGCATATTTTCAGACATCTCTAGGAGATATGCGGATACTTTTGGCATGCGGTGAGCTCTCGCGAGAAACTTAACTCTCGGCGACTCAGGATCAGACTTAATATGATGTAACTGAGAGAGTCGCCAAAGTGATGCGAAAATACACCTCGTGTGTTAATATCTTCTACGTCGCTTCTTGTCATCATGTTGCTTTCTGTGTTGCATCTGTTGCGAACTATTTTCAAAAGCGCTCACGTGTCGTGTCATGTCTTAATTAAAGCAACAATAATTTAAAAAAATTGTTTTTTCTTTTTTTTTTTTTAAGACTTAACTACTATATAGACTTATTTTAAAAATAAGTCTAAGAAAATCTTGTGAATAAAAAAATCGTTTGTGAACTTTGTTCTTTCCTCCTTTTGCGACAGAATTTTGTAATAAAAAAAAAACTAACTTATGTGTGTGTGTGCCGGTCAAATTTTCATTTTACTGAGAACAATAAATACCGGTGCTAAGTAATATCATTAATAGTTATATGTTACACGACTCTGTTAAATCACACGTTGGATCTTGGCCATTTACGACGCGCTATAGAAACGATTGACCTTGTATAAGAATGATGATACTGCACTCCAGATCGCTTATTGGCAGTACAAATAGACGCAAGTAACACTAACATATATAAAGTAACTCCAACTATAGACGCGTAACTACGAAGAATTTAAAAAACTATATATTTTATAATAAGAAAAAAATTCGTACAATTTCTTGCTTCCGACATGTCATAAATCGAATAAAACTGCAGGAGTTACTCAGAAACCTTTTAAATATGAAAAAAAATTTATTATCTCAATTTGTTTGCTTGAAAAAAAAAAATTAGAAAGACATTTTTTTATAAACGTTGAGCAGGTGAAAAAGATTCGAGCAATGGTGCGGCATAACTTCGTTCGATTCCAAGTACTTGTCTGGAGAACATGCGTGCAGCAGTTCGTTTAAAGCGGATCATAACCAGTTCCATTAAACGTCTTGCAACGTAGCGAGTAATTTCAGAATACGAAATTTATGTCAGTCGTTTTGAAAATACGGGTAACATTAAAACGGAATATGAACGTATATATAAGAATAAAGCGTGTTACAAGACCGAATCTACATTTTACGATCAGAGTTGAAAACATAAGGATAAGATAAGAAAAAAAGAGAAATTATCAGACTTGCAAACATAAAAAAAGATAACTAATGTGTGATCTTAACAACCGACCTTAACAAAATTGTTGTTTCACATTATAAATTGTTTGTATTTTATTTACAAGTATTATATCTTAATATTTGCAAATTTCGTAATTTTGCAACTTTGTTTAACTTGCAAACGCTTAATAGAAGAATCACATTTTAAGCATTATATATTAGGGTACACGAACCGATATATCTTCATATAATATTTCGTGACTTGAAGTCATTCACGCAACGGTTAATAAAAACCGAGTGATCGTACACCCTTTTGTGTCGATGAGAAAAAAGCAGACACCGACGGAAAGTGCCGTGTCACGCTGAATAATGCACCGCATCGAGCAATGTCGACCAATTAATGTGGGTAATTATGTAGACCTCGCAGATCGTTTCTTTCCCCCGGATTTCTCAGACAAGTTTACACTCATTTATATTTATTACTTAATTAAAATAAAAAATTAATTACAATAAAAAACTCATTAATATGTATTCTAAAGAAAGTGAACAAACATATAAAATACAATTAAATACAATTAAATAGCACATCGCGCTTGGCGTAAATATAATGTATATGTAATGTACATATAATGTATCAAATCTGTTTCTTTAGACACAAATAAGAATATTTATAAAATGCGTTTATTCACAAGTTCGCGTTCGTGACGTTTTATTAATGCAAATTTGAGAGTACAAGGTTGTGTGTTGAATACGTACTGCGCATAAATGCGCATAAAGACTTCATGTAATAAAACTATCAAATAGCAAAATAGTTTGCATTATAATCAAAAATAATTCTTTATGTTGCTAGTGAGCAGAAACGCTTTTTCAAGCACACCTTACGTAATAATTAAGAAAATAAAGAAAATTGCGATATTCTAACTACGCAGAAAATATAGAAACTAATTAGTTGTTCGTGCAATATTTCTCATTCAATAACTATCATTATAAATCGTGTAAAGTCTAGTTACATGTCTATGTCTATTATATAGGTATATGTATCATATAAAAGTGATTTATATAACAAAAACGTTCAAAATCGCTATTGCACAAGTGGAATTAAACGATACGAATGAATTGCAAAGTTTCATTGAAGTTTCCGTAGTTGATAATATCTACGCAGTTAACTTAAATATTAATTCTTCGACGTCACATCGCAAATATGTGTACTTGAATGATTTTATTGAATAATATATGTTATTATTATTTATTTTATCACTCACAAAAATAAAAAGACAGCGTGTGATTTAAGAAATTACATAAAACTTACTTTTTTCTTACAAAACTAAATATCTGTTTTTATTGACATTGAAATAATGCGCTAGAAAGACACTTTGATTTCGATTGCGGTCTCATTCGCAGTAACAAAGTTTCTCGTTATACAAGCTCCTGATACGAGCACGTTGCAATTAATTAAAACAGTTTTTATTGTATAAGTAATTATCCGGCTGTCAGAAAAAGACGGCAGCGAAGTCATAGAATTATATACATATAAGTATATACATTGAAATAGTCAATTATATCATTGAGTGAACTCCTCGCATGGTTACATCACATTGCTATTATATACTATAAATATTAAGAATAAATCATCTTTTAACAAAATCATAAAATTTAGACGGCAGTGATTTATTCAAATCACGGCTGGCTGTGTGTTCAGAAGCGTCCCAATTGATCATGTTATAATTAATCGCAGCCAATCATAGGTGCCGGAAGACTTTCATAGCTGATCTGTAATATCAATGAACATGTAGGCAGCTAAATGCCAGCTTCGCTATATTCTTCAGTATTGTTTATTAGTGTTTTGCTGACGCAAACGGTATTAGCAGTGCTTTCGCACACTGTTGTGAACGGCATCATGTGGTGTTTGTCTCATGCGATGTAGCGTGGTGTGAGAACAGAAATAGATAGTTATGTATTGATGAAGATTGCGTGCGCGCGCTGCCAGACGACAATTGCCGATCCTTTCTGTTTCTAGAATTCTGTCTCGAAATTAATAGTGCATGATGAACGCTAAAATTTGCGTGGAATAGAAAAATACAAGATTGTTTATCTTAAATCTTGGGTTTTCTTTTTTTTATATTGCTTTTATATAATTTTTATTTATATTGCTATCAAAACTGTATATTGAATATAATAATATACATAAACACATACATTGAATTGTTTTAAAACTTATAGTTTTAGAATTACATCGCTTTTAGTCACGCGTTTTGTGTGCGTCTTGTTTAAACAGTTGTAAGAAAACTATTTAAAGTTATGTAATAGCGATAGATTATCGCGTTACTATGCAATAGACATGTTTGCAGTGCGATAAATGTGCCGCGCAAATAATGTTTCAAACTGCCACGTGATACCTATGTGATACCGGTGTAACCTTGTAGAAGATACTTACTGTAATAAATGATACATTTTTGAGCGCTACCGATAGCAATATGCAAATATATTAAAAGCAAAGAAATAATTATAATATTGTTATACATAATTTGACAGATATGCGCATATAAATGATAACACAGTACGAGTTACTTCATCATTAAAATGACGAATAATGCGAGCAGATTGTGATAGCGTGCGATGTCGTAATATATATTCTATATGCAAGAAAGGAAGAGGAAGAAACATTTGCTTTTTAAATTTTCCAACAGTGTCTTTATAAAATGTGCGTAAGGCGCACATTTTATAAAGACATTAAATTTCTGCATACTAAAGCTACTGAATGTGTGATTTTAACTGGATCAAAATCGATGCGGTCGTTTTTGATCGTACTGGCACGTACCGTTAGAATCAGGTTGTTCCTCATCTTATCTCAGAGTGCGCAGAAATCGCGATTGCTGCTCGGCACTTTTTTCGATATATCTCGAATAGTCTGATTGTTTATAATTATTGCGTCTCTCAATCACTCGATAAGAAAAAAATGACAATGAAAAAACATTCAGAAAAAAAGTTACAAGACAGATTATTATAAGAAAAAACTTCAGAAACACTGCCGTAAGGTCTTATGAAATATTGGCATATATGTTGTATAATATGCTGAGAACAGAAAACGCTATGTATATTACGTGCAACCTCAGCACAATTCCGTATGCCGTACGTGAATTGTGCGGATCACAAGAAGTTTCTACCGGTTATATCTTATGTTAGAATAATTTAAAAGATATGAAAATAGACAATTGCGATCAATAAAAGGAGTGATTGTATAAAAGTTTGAAATATAACGTCAGTTTTATATCGTTTCGATTTAATTTTTATCTATTACTAGAATAGAAAAACTTTCGCTTAACTACTGATTGGTTAAAACCTAAAAATGAGTTTTGAGCGAAATTCGATTTTAATTAATAACCTGACACGCGTTATTTAACGTTAAGTATGTAACATGTCGTGATTAGTCATTCTCTTCTAAATTCGTCCGCATTGCGGGATGGTTATTCCAGTCATAGGAAGTGGTGGTAGAACGTGGAATTTAAAATTAGTCGGAGATTAATTTCACGTCTTATTGGTCACGCGGTTACAGAGCAGCACGTCGCGTTTAAACTGTAAAAGTTTTAATTACTCGGATGGATATTTCTTTCGATACGTTCTGTGATCGGAAAATTCACAACAAATGCATTCTATGATACTATTGCGTTTTATATTTTGCGTCGATTGTTCGACAGACATCGCGCGGATTATGAATGCAAATCGAGCAGTAACGCGCTCGCAAAATTTCCGATGAGAGCAGCACGCAATAAAAGGCGCGTAACAAAAGGAATTCACCGATTTCCTATGTCGATACCGCTGATGTGAGAAGCTGGTGTGTGGATTGATACGGCCCTGAATTACACGTTTCCTACATGCAAGTAAGACAGTCGAGGCGTAACGCGGGCAAGAGAAGAGAGAAGCCGCACGAACTGGCAAAGAGACGGCAAAAGGAAGGAGACGATAAAGAGAAAAAGAGAAAGAAGTTTGCGAAAGAGAAAGATCGAAAGAAATCTCGTCGAGTAAAACAGGATGATCCGCGCAACGGGTAGAAGCGAGACAAAACGAAGAAGCACAAGAGAACGAACGGAAGCAAAAAAAAAAAAAAAAAAAAAAA
>QVNV01000458.1:0-14612 GCA_014825455.1 Pseudomyrmex pallidus | reverse complement strand
CCTGCTCGTCTTTAGATTAACCTAACTATTGGGTTAGCCTGCTTGTGGTTTAGCAGGGTTGGTTTTTAGGGATTTATTTGACCTATGAAAGTCACGTTAATGTTGAACTTAGATACGTATCTGGACGTAAAATTTTCCGCTCTTTTCGAATCCGGTTTTAAAAATATGGGTTTCCATAAGAAAAAAACGTTTTGACCTTGAAATGACCTTGAAATTTATTGTCAAGGTCAAATTTGATTGCACAGATAGTTGGCACCTATTATTCCGAGCAACTTTTGTCTGAACCATTTTTCCAGAGCATGCATAAAAATCGAGATATATGGCTGTTGAGATTAAAATGGTCCACCGTGTATAGATATATATATATATATATATATATATATATATCGTTATTTATTCTCAAACGTTCGATTCCTTGCTTGAATCTTCTTCGACAAAAGCATTTACTGTGTTATAAACAGATTACAGCATGTGTTGAAGATGCAATTAATTTGAAATATTAATTTTACCATCGCAAACTCGTCAATAACGCAAGCAATATGTTCAAAAAAAATTGCAATTTGAAACAAGAGAATTGCGAGTCACGCATTTTGGACGCGAGTTACGCATCTTGGAAATTTTCATAAGTATTGTTTCGACTCTGGTGTAATATGTTGTGCATTTTAAGATGCGCAGCTGGTTGCAAATATGCCGAAATAGTGAGCTTTGGCAAGCGCGCATTAGAGCGAAAGCTCGTCTAAGCGAAGATGACGTAGATGACGGATATGCAAAGGTGCGAGCTGCAAGTAGAGAACAATCACAAAGCTTGTTGGATGTACACCGTGGACGTGTCGCTAATAGGTAAACACACGTGCATAAACATACCTTTATCCGGAGGAAGATGTATATGCGCGTCCTAGACGTGTCTGGAACGCTCCGAGAAACCAGTTCCGAATAAACCGAAATTATATTGAGAGACATCTTTTGCTCCGGAGAAAAATCTCTGACATTTTATTTGCGCGCAAAAAGAAAAGTCTTGCTATTACACGGCCAGAAAGAAAAAAACAAACGTTTTGTTCACGAAACAAAACTTTCGATAGGCAAATTTTTCTCTTGCTGGCCACGTGGTAACTGATTTATTTTGGCAAATCTTTTTTTTTATACGGATATCTCTTTTTTATCTTTTTGTACGGCATCTCAGATTGAAATTGATTAAATCTCACTGATGTGTAATTAACGATTATATGAAAGAAGCAAGTTAAAAGTAAATTTGAGTGTAATCTCGGATTGAAATCGGTATTTGCCGATATTTACTTAACACATACGATCGTAAAAAAAAGTGCGTAAATAAAAAATTAATCAACCGTGCAGAAGTTGCAACCTACGTTTTTTTTTTTTTTTTGGAAATTTTTATCGCTTTGAGAGTAAAAATTAAATAACATGCATACACTGGCGATGTCAATAGGCCAATTCACGGACTATAACCACCGTCGATGATCGGTTTTATTACACGTCTTATCGCGACAATATTTACGAAGCAAATTACTTATTTCCATAATATAATTACAGATATTCGTCTTCGAAAAAATATCATTTCCTCTTTGTGAGTGTAAATTTAATTTCTCTCTTTCTTCCGGGCTGCGCTCGCACTTCATCTTGACCCACTCGCGCATTATTTTGATCGCTTTTTCCGTCCGGAAGCATCCATTACATCCGGTTCTGTTAGTGACTTCGAATTAATGGCTCGACATATCGCGTGCGTTTTAAACAGCGACTTAACGTGAGCTGGAAAAAAAAAAAAAATTTATAACTATATTCTAGTTGAGTATTAACCGCAAAATTATTATTTTTACTCAATCCGTTCACAGCGTTCGTTTAATTCTCGTCGGAAATAATTTTCTCAATAATATCTACAGACACGAAAAAAAAAAATACTGTAAAGTTAAATCGAAGGTGCTTGCTCATCTCCGAGAATTGATGGCCTCGCATTAGTCACAGCTTCCACCATTCGCGCGAGATAGATCGGCAGATATAGGCTCCATACGTAGATTGTCCGATGACGAGTAACTCACATCCTGATCGCAATGACAACTCGGTAACAACGAAGACACCGGACCGACCCATCGGTCGGTCCTTTACAACCCACAGTGCGTGACACATGACGGGACACGTGGAAAGGGGAACGAGGATTTAATCGAAGCGATCCTACATACCGGTGGGGGGGGTTAGAGGTCGCGCGTGATGGTGCGTGGGTGTGTAATACCTTGCGGCGAAGAGACTGAACCGGAAACCCGCAATTAGTTACCTCAATTTCCGTTTCGTTTAATTGCGTCAGAAGCGGTGTTCGCTCTCTCGATACGTGGGCGTCGCAAAGAGAGATATTGAATAAATTCTGAATTCGCGCCCGTTCACGATGACGCGCGTCGCGAAAACGGATCGGAAATGAAATGATTTTTTATTTAGAGCTTTTTGAAAACACACATTAAGAAGATTGAAATATTTTAAATACTCCGAAAAAGAGGATATTTCATGCGACAGAGGAAAACAAACGTTTTTCTAACGTTTCATTTGGTTTCTCGCGTGGACAAAGAAAAAGCTCTCGTGTCGACGACGATCTCGGGAATCGTGCGAGCGCGACTCAGCTTCTCGAAAATGGCGTGGTCATTAAAATCGGCCGAAGAAAGAACGACAAAACCTCAGTTGCACAATGGTCTGCGCGACTGGCAGATTCTATATATCTAGAGAGAAAGAGAGAGAGAGAGAGAGAGAGAGGAGAGGAGGAGCAGAGGGAAAGAGAAATGCGTCAGAGAGTTTGGTGGAGGACTCGTCCCCGAGAAGTCAGAGAGAAGGGAAAGGCGATAACA
This sequence comes from Pseudomyrmex pallidus, assembly GCA_014825455.1. Taxonomy (NCBI): domain Eukaryota; kingdom Metazoa; phylum Arthropoda; class Insecta; order Hymenoptera; family Formicidae; genus Pseudomyrmex; species Pseudomyrmex pallidus. The sequence goes on along the minus strand of QVNV01000458.1, from coordinate 11,769 downwards.
AACCGTCCATTCAATGCGGCGGCTTCTGGGACAAGACTCTGAGAACGCCATCATCGAAATAGAGGGTATATCTCGAGTCGGTGGAATGGACTCACACCACGTTCATATACTTGGACGCGGCGGAGGATCTACGCGGTTTGACGTATACTGGGTGAGATCGTGAGAAACGTGAGAAGCTGTAGCGGCGTTGAATTGCTCGGCAAGTTTGCAGAGTCAATCTTGCTTCGGCAAAGACCGAAAACGTCGTCGACTATTGTCTGTACGCACTCGCGCACATTTCCCGCACACATTCGAAGTTCGAATTTAAAGCTAATTCTCCGTTAAAATATGGCAGAATTGATTGAAAAAAAAAAAAAAAAGAAAGGATTTGTTCTCGTTGCTGCGTTCGAGAGAACTTGATTAAATAAAAGGTTTTCGTTCTCGAGAAATTTTTTTACTGCAAATTCCATAGAAAGGCGGGGGAGCGCGCGCGCACATTTCGCATATTCGACGATACATCCTACTACACAATAGCCAGGTTGTATTTCTGCGCTTTGTGAAAGGAGATTCGGTCGGGGAAACGAATAGCGTTTAATGCTTTCAAGCTTCTTCTTGCGAGCGAGCATTGACTTTTAGATACACGCCAGAGCGTACAGGTCAAATCTCTATCGATAATCGGGACTTGGTCCCGTAATATTGCGGAATGCACAAAGAGAACAGATTGCTGCATTTCGCGAATGGACGTTCTCGATACTGTTAGAATTTTGTTTTTTCCTCTGTATATATGTACAATATAGTATATATATATATATATATATAGTTTCTAAATCATAAAATAATTAAGTGGTCCGATGAATTAAAAGACTCGGGATCTTCGGAAAGTCTCTCTTACGATGTTCTATCAATTCCATTTGGACTTCTCTGTAATGGATAAAAGAGTATCGAACGGAACAAAATTGTCAATTTGAAAGAGAGAGAGAGAGATGAAAAAAAAAAAAAAAAAACTAAAAATAGACTACACTCTACATTATAAAGAAGAAAGACATACATATATATCTTATTACAAGAGTTTCAGAGATAATGGGTTTTTTTTAAACTTTCTTTATAACTTTTAAATTTATATTTAAGTTCGCGGAACCTCTTGATAACACTTTTAAATTTATATAGAAAATTATCTTAAACTCGAACTTTATATCGTTTGTGTGTACATGTATGTGTGTGCGTGCGCGCGTGTGTGTGTGTGTGTGTGTACAGACTACAATAAGGAATAGACTTCTTGACAGCTTTGGCATCCGAGCTTTGTGAAGGCTAACAAAGGATATAAATGCATATCGGCGTGCATTCTTCGAATTCTACGTAAGTTCAACAGACTTGGTATTGTTGCATCGTATATATTTTACGCGATCGTTGTACGTAGATCGTGTGATCGCTTGTACAGAATTTGCGTTGTGCGAATTCACAAAAATCGCCGCAATCGCAAAATATCCGCACAATATAACTCTCGAAAGGAAAATAATAACAAGTGTTCGCGTACACAAAGGGTATATTAATCACTATTCGCTATTACGATCGATAGTACGGTATTTAGTGACGGAAATGAGCGAGAAGCGAATGAATTAGATTCAGCTCGTTAATTCTCTATTATCGACATCGCCTCGTCACAAGGAACAGCCTTGCCTTCGTGACAGCAAATGGGTTCCGTGCTCTCCAAACCGGTGAACGTCCAGAAAGTCATATTACAAGATTTCATGTAAACGGCTACCTAAAAATAGAAATAAAAAACCGATAGAGGTTATAGAGACTAAATATAATAAATAACGAAACGAAGAAGAAAATATTGACAAGCGTCTTTTCAACTCCGGGTAGCTTTTAAAACGAGGACAATCTCGCGCGTGTTAACAAATTAATATTGTTTATATCGTTAATCGATAAAATCAGATATTATTTATAAAATTGATGCAACTTCTATTATTTGGACTGTCAATAAGAGAATTAATATGTACGTCCAAACAGTGAGAGCCAGGCGCTAGGATGCGAAATATTATTTAAAGTCTGAATTACAATTCAAATTAAATTTTATTATATTGTTTTTTTTTGTATTGTTATATTTTGATTATATTTTTCGCTCACCTTCAACTTTTCGACGTGCATGTTCAGTTTCTCGCAAATCAGCATCGGTGCCTCATCCCGAACACCCTCAGCCTGAAGTCAAATAAATTACGTAAACACAGGCAGTGAAAAGTTGAAGCGCATGGAAAAAAATAAGTGTAAAAATTCTAATACTTGCCAGTGCGACACACAATTGTTGACATTTTTCGGTTCCCTCCTGATCGCATCTAACATTGTACTGAAGCTTGTGTTCTATTAACGGTTCCACCCCCGGAACAGCGAACACCGCGCAGCTACACGCACCCTCTGCAATTTCTTGCCTTGAACAGTGCAAAATGCTTTTTAAACGCAAAGTTACGACGGCGGCTGGCAAAAGAGCTCTTGCAAGAAGTGCCAATTAAAGTCATTATGAGAGAAATATTCTCGCGAATTATTCTAATTTCAATTAACAATTCCGGAGAAAACTGAACGCGCGCACAACTTGCAGTAACTTTCGCGACTCTTTTCTTTGTTTTATTGTTACCCGAAACTTGTATCGTTTTCCAAAACAACAAGCAGCATTCGTTAAAATTAATTGAATCCGCACGCATAAATCGCGATTGTAAAATATCGACGCGTTACAATCTAATAATCACAATCTTACATTGTAAGAGGCAGCATCGCTAAATGAATCAGAACAAAGAAACGCAGCGCTCTTTCCATATCGTCCACACCCTCGGTCGCACCTCGCGTATCTGTCACGTTGAAATCGTCACGCGTGAAGCTTTACGGTGATTATCGGCGAACGATCGGGCGGAGAACGCGGCATATGTCTATAGAATCCCCATAATCATCCCGTTCTCCCCCCCTCTTAAACGCACACGAGGAGAGGAATGCACGCGTAATCACATGACGGCTATTGTTAATCGCGGGCATCCTCTTCGGCGCGGCTCGAATTTTCCGTCGATATGTACATATACGTCCACGTTATATACAGGCGCGTTCCCACAGAGATAATCGCATCGTCGCGATGTAACCCGAGAATACGCCGGACTTGTGCGCGATCGCGTCGCGTGAACGCATGTACGTATTGCGCGTATGTGTACGTGACACACAGGTACACGCGAGCTCCGGCGAAAAATATACGCAAAATTCCCATTAACGCGAACGCCATTAAACAGTGTACATGTGACAAGTTTTGTTTTGACATTTTATCGATCCCCCTATGTTACTCGACTCTATTTACAGCGAGTTTTTCAAAATACTGTTGTACGTAATTTTCTTGCGCGCACGTTGTTCACAAGCGCGCGTTGTTTTATAAAGAAATGTTTATAAAGAAACTTAAGCGACACTTGCATTTCAGCGAATTATTTTACAAATCGTAGCTCCAACAGAAAATATAATATAAGAACTTGTTTAAAAAATATTCATTTACAAAGTATATTTACAAAGAGTTGCATGCAATTAATATTATTTGCGTATCGACTGTGTTAATTATCGCTTTACAATTATCTGCGATTTTACATGTACGATTTATATACCATTTATATATAAATTACCATTTATATATTATCGTTTTCTGTCTTTTCAAAAATATAGAGTTATAGAAATCAAAACAATCTATTTACACATACACATAGATACATATGTAATGTAACACATAAACAAGGACTTTTGTGCTATTTTTTTTATTATAAAAAACATTTTTGCGTAGTTTTTACTGTGTTTTTCAGTGATGCTGATTTGTCGTTTTGAATGTCTTCGTTTTTTATCTCATACCGACGCGACAATGTAATGATCGGTGGAGCAACGCCGCGTGTCCATTTAGTCATGTGCGACAGTCATGTGACAGTAAAGGGCGAGTTGCCGTCTGACGATGCACCAGCTGTGTTTCTTCCACTGACACTATGGCGTCTATAATCAAAGGTGCGATGATAACACACATCGCGTAATTAAACCATGAACATAAAGATTATGCGTATCCGATAGATGAACATCTTATTGTTGAGTATTGTACTAATTGTATCGCACGCGATCACGTGTTTTCGTAGACACGGGCGAGATCTGGAGCAGATTATTCGACCATCGTCCGTTCGTGCAAGGAGAAGTCACGTTCTTTTTGAGGGAATTCCAGGTGAATCTTCGAGAAAGCATTACAGTAGCGATATCATCAGATACGATATTATCAATAGACTAATCAGATTTGATTAGACGTTCAATTATAATAGGTTTAGTTGTGCAAACGTAACCTAATTCGTGTGTCTTGGGAGGGGACTGTAACTATTATAAGCCTGTTGACACACGACAAGTGATTATTATTGTCCCTCTGTTTAATAAACCTCTGTTTGCGCACTTTTTTGTAATTACGATTTAATTGTTTACATGTCATACAATATATTGGATTAGTACAAAAATAACTGCGAATTTTATGTGAACTTTTATGTTTAAAAAAACTGCTTAAGATTTTATTGAAAAATGTATTTACCATCATTTCTTAGGAGAAGAGAGCTGATAGAGAAGTGGAGCGTCTTTTCAAAATACTTGAATATGCTACTGAGTTGAAAGAAAGTCAATTGGATCGTACCGAGCAACTTGGCGACTGTCATCTGCCTAGTCTTAAGGCAAATGTGGATGTTGCACTGAGTATGTGCAATCGTGTTTTACAGAGAGAAGAGAATTTTGATAGTGTACGTATCACACATATTAAATGCTAATTAGATTTTATTTTATAATTGGTTTTTTTTCCAAGATATGCTATAAAATGACTTAATAAAACATAAATGTGCTTTGGATTTTATAGGATAGTGTTTTGAGAGAAAACAGATTGATCAGAAAAAGAGAATGGGAAAAGTTCATAAATGATATGAGCGACAAATGTCAGAAAGTCGATCAAACGTTCCAGGAGAAGGAAACCGAGATACAAGAGTTCTATGTTGACCTGGAAAAGAAATTGCATATTACTCCATAATACGTTCTTCACATCTTTGTATTTTTTTTTTGTATTTTTCTTCTTAGAGCTTTATTTATATAATAATATATACCTGATTTCTGTGAAGTAATTAAAAAAATACATATAAAATTAACGGCATAAATATGCCATTGGAATCGATTGTGGACCCTACCATAAGAGTGACACCGTCTGTCAAATTAGTAGATTTCATCTTAAATAATGTAAAAAATTTGGACGATGCCCCGAGTGGTATTGTATTCCTATGCAAATCGAAGAAATCTAAAAAACAGAAGATTGCAAATGCCACGTTAACAATCGAGGATTTCAAGTGGTTGGTGAAATATTTAAGTGAATACAGAAAAATCAAGGGAAAGAAGATCTATTTGCACGAACTGTTCGACGATTCTAACGTGATATTACCGACACCTAGAGAGACGCCACGCAATCCAGAGCTAGAAGCTAGAATACAGAAATTAACGGCGCAGCAAAATAACAGAGAGTATCAAGCGATGACGAAGAGTGTCGATTCTGTACGGAAATACTATCCGGAAGATAGTATCGCTCATCAAAGTAAACAAAATATTTTTACACAACATTTCTATTCATCATATGAACGCATTTGTAAAAAAATATTCCTTAATATTCCTTAATATTTTGCAGTGAAACAAATAAATAAACAATTGATCGCCATTGCCCAATTTGTATTCTCTGTGGCGGCTGGTTTTGCTTTTGGATTCATCGGAATAGAACTCATAGTTGGAAATCTGGACTTTGGATTTAGACTGCTTCTGGGAATAATGTTCTCGCTGATCATCGCCTTAGCCGAGATCTATTTTCTGGCTCTGAAGTTGAACGAAAACAGCTTCAACCCCACATCCCTGACAAAGAAGTCGCATCAAGATTAGCGTTACTTACTTATTGTTCACTTACCTCAAAAAAATATATGTATTTATTATATAACAGTTTATTTGGGTATGTAAGCTAGCTGATTTCTTGTCAGCAATGTACACATGAGTGTCTGAAATCGTTTCAAGGAATTATTTATATAATATATATTTATTATAAATAAATACAATGATTCTTTAATATAAGAAATAGTAATTTATATAGCAACTAGATGAAAGTATGATACAAGATACACTATTTACAAAAATATATGTGAGGGCTATATATGTGAGAGCAGAAGCATACATTATGCTTATTATAATTGCTTAGTGCTGAACACTTGTTGGATGCAAGTGTATAAAAATAGTTTATTCTTAAGTTTTAAATAATCTTCCTTAGTCTTTGCAAAACTTTGTGAAAATTATTACTACCTGTAATTCTTATCTCTGCTAAGATGGCAATGATCTGATGTTCAACTTTAAAACACACACGTATACGCACAAACAGATCTATATAATTTTATGAAAAATGTGTAAAACTGAAAATTTATCAGCTGACCCAGCTAGATAACTTCTCTCTGTAATCTGAATAACTTTGTATCAAAATAGAGAGCAACACGTGTTTATGTCTTAGAATCCTCTTCACTGTCACTTTTTGTACTGTTTTCACTCTTGTCACTCATTAAATGACCATTCTGTTTAGTCCCGCTTTCTTCCTCGCTGCCAGATGACGAATTTTCATTTTCTGCTTTAGTGTCGTCACTGTCCGAACAACTGTCTGTGTCCGAATCACTGTCGCTGTCTGTATCCGAACTGCCGGAAGAGCTACTGGATGCATTTTTGGCAGCCATCATCTCCTTGAATTGTCTTACAGTAATTTTGCGAGGCATTATCTCGCGGAGAAATTCCAACGTCTCGGTGGTCTGCACGACCTCAGCCAAGTGTTTGTAATCCAGAGCGGATCCTTTCTGGCTTTGCATGTGTGCCTCTTCTGTCAAATAGTGTATAAACAGTTCCTGCGAACACAGACAAAGTTAGACATCGGAAGTCATGAATCGCGCGCGACCCGCCAAAACTAATTCACTCTTGTAAAGTTGTCACACAAAAATCCTCTGTGTCTTGTTAACGTGTTTCTTACCGTAGCTTTTGTGACCAAATATAAACCGTCTTGTCCGACAGTTTCCACACATGGAGAACTTTTCATTATTGTCTTCACTCTTGATATCGGCAATCGTAACTCCTTTATTTTTGCGGACGACGCTTGTGTACTCATTGGAATTTTTTCTTTTAAATCGGAAACAAATCAATAAAATTATAGAAAATCGCGATGTATATAACGCGCTTAGATTTGTTTTGATTTATGTAAGATTTTCTGTTGAACTACCTTTATACCGGCTTATAACTGGTGGTTTGGTTTGATGCACTTATGGCATGGCTTCTTGGACCTAAAAAGGCTAGTCCATACGCCAGTCTGAGAACTAAATGTTAATACGTCGTCGTCCGATGAGAACGGTTTCCCGTAATAACACCGCAAAAAGTCCAAAAATAACAATAAAAATTATCAGAATTTCGATTACACACGTAGACAGACATGAAAATATAAAAAGCGTTGCCAATTACAAATAAACACTGTAAAGAACGTCTGGTTAAAGCTCATCTGTGATTGGTCAATTTGCTCTTATTAAACTCTCTACATCTGAAAGTGAATATACATATATCTACGCTACATGTTTCAGTCATGTCATCTACCTACAGAATTTACTGTATAACATCAAACTATGTATTTATCTATGGAAAGCACGACAATGATAAGCGCAATTTGTGAGCAACTGTCGGTGGTCGTAAATAGATGATCGCGTGTTGTCCCGAGGTGCGCAACCCTTGCATTAACATTGTAATTAATATGGAAGAGAGTCTAAAACGTTGCATAAGGTCGTTGGAGGATGAGAACGAGAACAGCGTACGCGACGGGGCGCGAAAAGCATTGTTGGACATTTGTAACAATGTACTGAGATCGCCAAGTGATGACAAGTCTCGCGAGTTGCGTCTCGATGATCACGTCGTTGTTGAAAAGCTCCTGCCGGCCGTTGGTGCTATGGAGTGTTTATTCGACATCGGTTACATTGAAGTTTGTATATTCTATTTCTTTTCCAAGTATTTTTGAAATCTCATTAGTTTTTTTTTTTGCAATATCATTATAATTAAAATTAACACACTGATGTATCATAAGTGACTATTTAAGTGCTGCAATGGTCTAGAAATCCTTTACTGAGCTAACTTATGTGACAGGATGCGACAGGAGAACGCATATTCCTACCGCACAACGCATCTCTCTCGAGGCTTAAGAGCTTATCCAGGTTGTTGTCTGGATCAGTGAGCAATTCTATGATCGAAAGCTCAATAACACAAAATACATTTTTTAAAAACATTATTTGGCACTTTGATGACGTTATGCATTATGAAGACCCATACTTACAGAGGAAGGCTAGAAGCATTATACCCATTGCAGAGTTAGAAATTGCGGCAATGACAAAACTGAGAGAAGTGCAAAAGTAAAGAAATTTATATCTTCCTAAGAGATTTTTTTTATTATCTTCTTCTTTACTCATATTAAACTCTAGTTTGTATTTTAACTCTTAGTTTGTACTTTTTGCAGATCTTTGAAATTAAATGGTACAACAAAGTCTGATTCTTTGCAACTTGAAACAGATCTGATTGCTAAAGATTTTTTTTTGTTGGAGCTGTTGCACTGGTTCAAATGTGACTTTTTTAAATGGGTCAACAGTCCATTGTGCTCGATATGTTCTACCGAATGTGAATATGACTCTGAAAAGCCATCTGTGGATCCTCATTGCTCGAGAATAGAAGTACATAGGTAAAATTTTATCACATATCTTGCAACAGAATTATCATCTACCACAAAATAGCGACTAGTTAATATGTCTCAACGATGTTAATTCAATTTTAGATGCACGAAGTGCGATATAATTGTCGAATTTCCACGGTACACGCATCCAGAACCATTGCTGACGCTGCAACGCGGTCGTTGCGGCGAATGGGCCATTGTGTTCACGCTATTCTGTCGATCGTTAAATTATGACGCGCGGTTTATATGGGATCGGACAGATCACGTGTGGACGGAGGTACGCGTGACAAATTTATCTTCCGATTATTTTAAAAATATCCTACAACAAAAAATCTATAGATGTGTATTACTTTCTCAGACCTTTATTTGTTTCGTGATTTGCATTGGGTTTTAGTCTATTTTCTAAATAAACGAATTACTTTTTTCTCTTATGTTACCACTAGGTGTGGTCGGAGTCGAACAAAAGGTGGATTCACGTGGATCCGTGTGAAGATGTGATAGACAAGCCACTGATGTACGAAAGAGGATGGAAAAAGAAGTTGTCATATATATTAGCTTTTTCCAAGGATGAGGTGCAGGACGTTACTTGGCGTTATACACGTGATCAAAAAGCTGTCATGAAGAGACGTACAATCTGCAACGAACAGAATTTGATACACTTGCTTCGAACGTTGAGCAACCGGCGGCAAAACTCCGTCGGCTATAGCCGCGCGCGTAAAGAATATGTTGTCAAACGGAATTTGCTGGAGCTCGCCGAGATGTTGTACATTCCGAATTCGCAGAACAAAGATTCCGATGAGAACTACGAAGGGAGATCGTCCGGTTCTATCGCGTGGAGATTAGCGCGAGGCGAAAGTTCACAGGTACGAACATGTTTGTTTGGAAGTAGACTGAGAAACACTAAATATCTCTCGATACTTGGAGATATTCAGCGTTTCTTATTCTATTATCTGCATCGATCTTATGTTTCGTTGAAAAAGTTTTTCTGTCAGTGAAACATTCATCTTTTTTCAGACAAACGTGAGCAAAACTCACGTTTGGAACGTTTCCAAGTACGGACAAACGTTCGAACTGCGATATAATATCGTTAAAGACACGTACCAGGTAGTGAGTAACGCTGACATTTTGGAAGAAAAATCCGGGTGGTCAGAAGGAATAAATACCGTGGAGGGAGGAATCTTTCGTAAAGTGGAGAACGACTGGAAGATGGTTTATTTGGCGCGGTCTTCGCGAGCGAAATGTGGACGTATCAAGTGGGCTTTCGATGTCGCAAATTCGAATTTGCGTTTAAAGACATTCAGTTTGACAGCCAAGTCCGAGATATTTCACGGAGCTACCGTATCCTCGGAAATCGAAGCTGTTTTCAATGACGACAAAGCGATTGTCATACCTGTTCCAAATTGCAGCAATTTCCGCACAGAAGAAGTAGAAAATGCGGTGAGATTAAATGTGATCGTAACGTTGTCCGGCGGACAAGGTAAAGATGCCTGGCAGCACGCTCAACTTTTTCGACAGAGTCTGGAAAACACCGAAGAACAATCCATGATAATTAGTATCCAATTGAAAAATTGTCGCGTATGATAATTATTCTATATTATTAAAATTAAAGAAAAAACAATTATATAAATTTCAAGTATAATGTTCTACATAAACTCAATTACTTTTGTGTATTAAAGATTAATAAATTATTATACAAATGTACAGAAACAATTTCGCAAATATAAGGCCGTCATTGTTCTACAAGATCCGTAAGGTAGCTTTTGTGCAATTTGTCGGAATGGATCCCGATCGAAATAATTTTGTTTTTCGATTGTCACTCTATTGTGACGACAAAGATGCGATAGAAAAAAAAAAAGATACCGTGAAGTCCACGTGACACTAATGAAAAGAAAAATCCATAGCTCCACAGAATCGATCCCGAACAGATACACAACAGCTACCCCCTAGCTTGTATAATTAATAACGACAAATCAAAATGTTACGTGCGTGTCTGCGTAAATTATGTACATTACAATGACGTGCCGAGATACCATCAAAATTTTTAACGCGCCAACGAGATATTCGCGCCTGCATAATTCGTTTTTTCTTTGCACGAGCAGTTTGATGTGAAATATGAAACTACTGAGATCGGCCGATGTATTTGAGGAAAGTTGGTTTCTGTTCTTATTGATGAAACTGTTCGGTAAGCAATAAAACACACCGATCAATCATTAAAATCAGCAATTTTATGTTTTAATTAGTTGTTTTTTTATTTCCACAAATCTCTCTCACAGGTCTCTTGCCCCTGAATTGCCGGAAGGTAAAACTTTTTTGTTACACCAACGCGATTTTATTATTGACTCTCTACTACGTTACTTTCGCACTGATGATCGAGTTCGCGTCCCACGTGTTAGACGCTTTGGACGAGACGAGCACCGCGAATCTACCTAGGAGAGCGCGATATTTTCTCAATATCGTTCTCTTTCCTATCGCGATAATTTCGTGCGCTCGACAAGGCTCGAAAATCAAAGAGATTTATCGCGAGATCAAGGAAATCGACAGATATCTGAGATACTTCAATGTGCTTCTCGACTACGAGTATCGCATGAGAAAGGATTTGGTATTCGTCTTCGGAGCTATTACGGTCACGCTTCTGTTCAATTTAATCGATTACTATTCGTTGATGGATTACAGCAGGGATTACAAGTATGTGATCATGTGGATATTGGATCGACTTCCTGACTTCACAAATACGATCGCGATATGTTGCCTTTCCGTCATTTTGGACAAAATTCACTTTCGATTCGAGCGTATTAACGAAATAATCGAGAGAATGATAGAGGAAAGGCGACTCTCCACGATCGACGTTTTGTCCATATCCAACAACTGTAAGAGAGAGACACTCAATCGTATAATTTTACATTACGAAGTATCTTCCCAGCAAACACAGATATATAACAGCAACATTGTCGTAATAAAACGAATGTAACAAGTAATATAACATGGTCGTTGCATGTAACATC
>QVNV01000457.1:0-19081 GCA_014825455.1 Pseudomyrmex pallidus | reverse complement strand
GAATAAAGTAAAGCAATATGAAAATTAATAAATGAGACTAGAGAATTGCCAAAATTACAATTAATATAAAGAAAAATGAAAAATAAATGAGAGAGAGAGAGAATAAGAGAAAAGAACGGGACGGGGAAAGAGCGTGTAAAAGGGAAGAACTCTCGCCGATCATTTCAATAGTTACCGTTCGCATATACACTCCTCGAGACACGAGAAACCTTTCTCCTCAACCCTCGCGCGAGCTGGCGCGTCGTGAATTTATCCACGTTGAGGGGATATGCAAAGGTGGAAAAGAGAAGAGCGAGCGCGTTAGGAAATATGACATCCTGTTGCGACGTGAATGGCCATTTGAATGTCTGCGAGAAATTTTTGAAATAAAAATTTTCTCGCAGCGCGGAACGAGGTATAAAGAATAGGTTGTCACGAAACGATAATTTTAGGAAACAAAATGCTAGTAAAACACCGCGCGCTAAGGTTGACAAACGACACGATACTTTCCCGTAACGTTCTTTTTTCTTTTTTTTTTTTCAGTATCTCACGTAACTTCGCTGTAAAATCTCGCTGCGATAGACGTTTTTTAAGAGTTTTTTCGCAAATTGTTTTGTCGCAAATAGAATTAAAAAAAAACAAAACCAAAAATAGAATAAACTCGTACGTAAGGAGTTGAAAAACAATATTCCTCCTCAATCAATTCTCGAACGCGCGGTTGAACGGCGCACATCCGTTACGGCGTTCTATGTACGCGCGTCGTCCTCCGACGGGCGTGCAAAATAACGAGCGCGCGTTGCCATCGAGCGTGCAGACTCGATGGACTCGAATGAGCGAGCGCCTCGTCCGACGGCCAACAAACGCGAGAAAGCAACATTGTCCTTCGAAAATATATCCCCGACGTGATTTTTAAGACGACCGTAAAACACCGTCGTAGTTACGGCCATCTAACCGCACATATTGTTCGTCGCGCGTTTGCGCGCCCGCGCGCTCAAGGCGGTTCTAGCAACGCCGGGGCCTCATCCGTCCGGCCCCGATGGAGAGTACATAAATAACCGGGCAATCGTGGGTGACGAGTTTTCGCGTCGCGTACGACGACCTTAAATCTCTTCGCGCTCCGTGAAGTGACGCCTCGTAATGCCGGGGTTGCTGGAGCTCCGCTCCACTCACTTGGATCCGTCGTCGTCGTCGTCGTCGTCGTCGTCGTCCGGGGCGGGGCGGGGACGGCGCGTTTGAACGGACGGACGGGCGCGAGACGACGCGCAAACCATCGGCGTTACGACGGTCCCACATTGGCAGGCGTTTGAAATACACTCGACTGAATTATGAACCGTAAAAACACGGCGCGGTGAACGCCGTGGAACGAAGGGGCTTTAACCCGGGCCCCGGGTAAACCGTATTCAACCCTCGCGATAGGTTATTACCGCACGCGCGCGCGAGCGAACGCGGCTGCTCGGTGTGGTCTGCGGTCCGGATTGCCTACGCAGCGAAATCCGCGCGCGCGCGCGCGCGAGAGAGCGAAAATAAGGAACGAACGCGACGTTGGCCGGTGATACACGACGACAAGGCTTTCTTCGAGTAGTGGCCGAGTAGAGTCTCGTTAATGCCTTGTCTCGTTTCGAAAATCAACGCCGTCGTCGTTGGTTTCTCGATTGATTTACGAAGCACGAGCTGTACGTTTTATTTCTCTTTTTTTTTTGTAGCGTTTTTCTCAGTCATCTTCGAACTCGGGAAGCGTATATTGAAGAATTACATTTACGTGCGGCTTAAAAATCGATAGTAAAAAAAAAAATCTGATGCGCTCAAAGATGCGAACGTTTCTCTCGGTCGAATATCGTTCCTTTTTCCGTCTGCGAATTTCTCGCGAAAACCGAGCTCTTCGCGAAACTAGTTTGCCCGCAACCTTTAATTAGCACGCGACAATAGTCGGCGTAATATTTAATCAACGTCAAAGCGGGCTCGAGAGGCGGTGTCGCGCGTTGTCACGAGAGTTGCCCGCGCCACTTCAAAGGGCGCTCCGTCCACGTGCTTCTTCCACTGTTTCCGGCGAAGAGGTCCACCTGTCTTCGAGCCGGGGGGGAAAGGGACACCTGCCGTTTCTCAGACAACCCCCGCGGACTCTCTTTGCAGGGCGGAACGTACGAGCGTGTGTGTGTGTGTACGTCAACGGCGCTTGTCCTTGCGAACCCTTCGTGCGACGACGACGCCGTCCGCTAAAACTTTCATCGCGTCTCTTCCCCTTTTCGCGTTTTCTTTGCCGTATCGCCGGCAAGGATGCACCTCGGCAAGAAAAAAAAAAGTCGCGTGTTGCTAATCAGTCACTCGATGACCGCGCGAGTTCATTAATTTAGCGTCATTCTGCGACCGTGTGACGACGCCTACGCGATTTCTTTCTGATACTCGGGGCAAAAGTTAGTGAAATTTACAAGATGTAGTGTCGACGCGTCTGGCAAAATTGGAAACAATCGAATCTCAATTAACGCAAACACTCGATGCGAAATTGAAAGAGCAACAAAAATGCGAGATAAAAAATAATTTTATGAAGTAGAAATAATTTAATACCGTGCGACATTTGAAGCGCCTGATATAACCGCAGCAGTTTGCGCTGAAGAGAGTTTCTCGAGCTTCCACTTATATGCACGCATACCTCGTATGACGCTACCAATCAAGAGTTCTTCGAAAGAAAATTTACCGTGCAAAATGTAGAGAGAGGAGATAACAGTAAAAACACTCGCAATCAAGCAGGCGGCATAAAAAAAAAAAGAAAAGAAAAAAGAAAAAAAAAAGAAGAAGATCGCGTCTCTCTCGCGAAGGTTAAGTACCAATCAGAACAATCTCTCCCTCTCCTCCGAAGATTAGAAGCGCACAGAGCGCGCGCGTTACTCGGGACAGCGAGCGTGTCAAGTATACATATTTTGTTGCGAAGGTGTGGTGACCAGAAGAAGAAGAAGAAGACAACGACGACGAAAAAGAAGAAGAAGAAGAAGCGTCGAGCAGTGCAGATCACGGCGACGCAGCGCGACGCGACGCGGAGAAGAGGCGGGAGGAAGGAAGAAAAGGAGATGGACATTAGCGTAATGACGTCCAGAGAGTGAGGCGTAATGACACCAGGGTCATCGGGCGATACTGCAGCGGATCATTCGCCGAGGTCGTGATGACGAGGTCGTTCCCTCCACCCGGGAGAGCCACCTCCACCGCCATCATCTCTCACCTCCTCTCCCGGCTGTTTCTTCTCCCACCGTCTCTCCCCCGCCCCCATCGCGCCCTCACCGCGTCGTCCCCTTTCTCCCACCCTCCCTCCCACCGCGTCCCCTCCTCCCGTTCCTCCGCGCAACCCTTGGTCCTCTTCTTCCTCTCTGTCTCTACTCCTCGGCTTCTCTCTATCATTCCTTCTCTCTTCCGTCTCTCTTTCCCCTCCGACTCTTCTTCTTTTCCTCCTCGTATTCGCAAATGCGATCCCGCGGAATGAGCCGGCTCGGGCCCCGAGAGTTGCCCGCCAATAATAATTCTTACCAGATTCAATTTGAATAATGCCGCGTGCGGTTTCCATCGGCATGCCCGAGCACGCCTTATTATCTCACGTACCAACTCGCCTACTCGATATCCATCGATGGTACACCACCCCACTTCGCCGGCCACCATTATATTTTTCCCTTCCCTCCCCCTTTCCTCTCTCTCTTCACCTCCTTTTTTCCCCCCCTCGTCCTACTCCCCCGATGATCACCGCTTCTCGGTTTTCTTCGCGCTGCTTCTCTCGCGCGCTGCTTCCCGGCTAGTTCACGCCGAGAGAGAGAGAGAGAGAGAGAGAGCCGGTCGTTACGATTCCTGAATTTATCTTACTGCTTTTATTTGCGCTTTTAGCGTTGTTGCTTATATTGTGCGGGGCTTGCTTGCGCGCTTTCGTCGTGGGAAATCGTTTCGCATCGCATACACACGGCGGGGAAAGTTTTAAATAGTCGAGGGTAATCCTCGTTATTTTTTTTTTTTAATAACACGAGGAGTTGGAATCAATCGACAGGTAATTAAGAAAATTTTTTTTATATACAGAATCGTCGTTCGACGAATCTCGCGGTCTCACCAAACGCAAGAATTTCCAGACTCGTCTTTTCTCATTCACGCTGTATCTAGTAAGATATGCGCCTCGTCATGGTCCGCGCGCGCGCGCGCGGGGGGGACTTGTTCGTCTTCTTCAGGCTCTCGGGGGGGAGACGCGAAATGCCGCCCGGCCAGCTGACGACAGATCGACGAGAAAAAGTCGATCCATCGATTGAACGCGTCAAGAACGCTACATAAATTATTACTCGCTTTCTTGCTCGACTTCGAATTCCGCAAAAGCGGCCGTGGAACAGGAGGAAAAACGTCCGAGCGCAACAACAAGAGCGTCAACGTGCTCAAACACATCCATTATTTATCGATTTACTCTCCCGATTCGCTACGGACAGGCGCTCTCTCCGCTCTCCGAATTACCGCTAATTAGAAAGTAATCAGGAATATTGAGAAATAATTGTCGGTACGTAAGAAATAATTGTTACATACGAGCTAAAAAAAAAAGACGGAGAGAAAGAGAGAGAGAGAGGGGGGCTGAACGCAATCCCTTTCAATCTTCTTTCTTATCGAAACTTCGTGATAACGTCGAATTAAATTTTTGTCGAGCCACGTACTTTTCGAGCCGTTGTTTACAAAGTAATAACGTAATTTTCTTTCATTTTACAGGATACCTAATGGCGCCGTCGTCGTAAGACGCCCTGAAACATTAAAAGCGTAAAACCTCGTCCTCGTCCTCGTCGTCGTCGTCGTCGCGGCAACAACGACTTCGTGCCGGCGACTTCGGTAAAACGTCAACCTCCATCTTCCCTCCCTCTCGGTTTTATAATGTCCTTTCAACCCCTTTTAAAACCCCCGTAAGAAGTAACAGTTAACCGGAGTAAGAAACGACTTTCTTCTGTTTTTGCCTCATCGGCTCCCTCAACTACTTTCTCGGGAAAGAGAGAGAGAGAGAGAGAATAAGAGAGCACGTACGTGACGTGAGTGTGTGACAAAAAAAAACTGTACGGAAGTGTCTCTTTTGTCTCGTCGTTTGTGATCGAGGACGCGCGAATTCGAAGTGCGAGTGATAAGCAACAATTACATTCGATCTTATTCCATTTATTTTTTACGAGCCAATATAACTCTCTTATGAGATTGAAGGCAGATTGCAATATCTATAAAACATCACTCACTAATGTCTGGATTATCTATCGAAAGCGGTAAACAAGTCGGATTTGATGACGATATGACGTTGTATCAGACATTTCCACTCAAACCGACTATTCGGTATTCAACACTCGCTAAGTTATTGATTACCTGTCGCAGGAATCAAATAATGAATCGGACGATCGGAAGAAAGATCATTGTGTCCCTTCTCAAAGATACGCTTTTTTTATTCAAAGCCATTTTACGAAGGCTTTTCAGAGTAAAATATCCCAAAATTTTCCAACATCACGTTCGCAGCGTGTTATTCATCAAAGTATTTCGATGATCGTGCGACCGAAATAACACACACAAGAGATCGAACACATCGGTATGGAAAAAAAAAAAAAAAAATCAAATTCTATTACAAACGCAAAAAGCACTTTTAACACTTGACGCGATAATTACGCGATTAATTTAATTGAGTTCCTTTGAGGCTGAGAATGCGCCCCTGCCACAAGACTAATAACTTCACACATATCTTTATTTCTCAAAGCATGACTTGTACTACTGTTTGGCTTAACGTCCTGAGTGGCAATTTACAAAGGTAAAAGCCTTGGTGCGACTATTTCGCGAGAGCTCGACGCGCGAGTAGTAAAAAAATGCAATCCACACACACACACACACACGTACGCGCATATAAATATATATATATGTATGTATATACACACATATGTCCTTGTTCCTCGCGGCAGCAACCCCCGTCCTCCCCTCATCGCCGTTTCGCCCGGTCGTTTGCGATTCAATACGACACAAAAGTCGGCCCTGAGAGAGTCGCCGAAACGAAAAGGACAAAACGACCGCGGCACGTAGCGCGCAGCCCTCCTCTCTTACCCAGGAGGGAGCCGCAACGCGGTAAATCGAGAAGCCGCGCCTGTGGAAGTTAGTCCCGGGCGCGGAGAGGACTCATGATTCAGTTAGGAGTTTGAGGTTTGAGGTCTGGCCGTCATTATGTCGCCTGGTCGTCCGACGAAGCGGAGGCGAGAGAGAGAGAGAGAGAGCGAGAAAGAGTAAGACGACTGCGGTGGTGCAGCGGCAAAAGGAGGGTAGGGTAGAAGGGAGTCTCTTCCCGAGGACGAGGAGAAGGAAGGCGGCGGTGGTGATGGCGGTGGTGGCGCGGACCCGGCAGGGCAGATGGAGAGAAGGTGGAGAACGGCGGGAAGAGAGAAGGAGGAGGAGGAGAGGAGCAAAAGCAGGGAAGGAGGAGGACAAAAACGAGGCATTAGCGCTGCCCGTGCTACCGTGTGTTCCACGGTCCGCCCGACCGCCCGCTGATGCCCATTTCTACTTACCAAATTAGCATTATTACCCGCGCGCGGACACAAAAATGCAATCAATGTGTATAACCCCCCCGGTCCCATTCGCGTACACGCCGCGCGCACGTACGTGTGTAATCCAAAAAGGAAGGTGCCGGCCGACCGACCCCCGGCCGATCCGCGTCGGCGCGCACCCGCCGCGCGCGGACCAGTGTTAACGACCCTGATTTCTGCGCTCCGCCGAAGACGTACGAGTTCTTGCGCCGCACGCCACGTTACCGCTTTATGCGCGTCGCGACTCCACGCCGCGTCTTTCTTTTCTGCCACCGCGCGCCACGGATACGCTCGGAAAATTCGTAACGAGCGTCGAGATTACCTCGCGTCGACCTCGCGCGCGGGGAGGGAAGGGGATGGGGATTATCTCGCGATCTTGCCCGGTTGCGCGCGTCTTCACAGCTCATCACCGGCGCGTTTTATATCCGACGATCCTCGATTTGATTTTTTTTCTCTCTCTTCCATTGTTTTGAAATTAACGAACGTAAATTTATTTCCAACGAGAACCAACGCTCGCTATACGCGTTGATGTTCCACCACCCGATTTTGCTCCGATATGATACATTAGCCTCCGAGAAAAAAAGAAAGAGTTGCAACAACGCGAAACGTGTGTTCCGTCGCGCGGACAAGTGGTTGTTCGATCGAGCCTGGGCGTTGTTGAAACATCGTCTCGCGAATTTACGACACGCGCGTCCCGCGGCGTAATTAACGCGCGATCCGAAGGGGGTTCCGGGACTCGTGGCGTGTAGAACATAGAGCATGTGTCCGACTTTGGACACTCGTGTCGCGCGCGCGCGCGCGTGCTCCGTTCCGAGACGCGCACACAGACGCACACACAACACGCGCGTGTGCGACAGCGGCTCGGCGCGAGAGGGATTCGACTTTGGAAGCCTGCGGGCATGTAAGACGTACAGGCTACCAGTCTTACGCATCTCGCCGCACACACACGGGACATACATCACTCTTATACACGCGTGAACTCCGCGCCGCGTCTCCTCGTTTCTCTCTCGATGAGTCTCTTCTCCCGTGCACGCGCGCTCGTCGGTAATTATTATTACGCGGGATAAGAAGAGGAACGAGAGATTCTCTCGACGCGAGAAACAGCGGGGAGATCGCGATGCGTGGATCTCTTTTCGGTGCCTCTTTCCCTGTAATCAGCCGCGGACGACGGAGGGGCGGTGGAGGGGGGCGAGAGAAGCGCGCGAGAGGAATGAAACAAAGAGAGGAGGCTGCGCCTCTCTCGAAAAGAAACGCTTTTCGATGCTGCTCGAGATGCTGCTTCGCGCGAGTACGTTTAATTGATTCCGAGAGCTAGTCCGCGTCGAGGGAATACAAAATGCCGAGGATCGCGAATTAAAAGGCGAGATAGTTTCGAGCTGTAGCTCGAGAGAACGTCTAGGATTTTCATAACGTCGGACATGTGTGAATATATTAATATAACAGAATCATGGAGAATTTGTACATAATAAATTAATATAATTAATATAATAAATTTTATATATACAATATAATTATGGAAAGTCGCTAAATTATTAGGAAGGGATAAATGTAAAATTTTCGTTTTTTATATTTATGCATAAATATTTAATTCTCATATCAATGTATTTTACTTAGAATTAATTACATCTTATATATGTATCTATTGAGTTAACCCTCTGTAACGCCGTGTAGCATTTTAAGTCACATACTGATATGTCAACATTCTTTTAGTCTTTCATTTTTAATCATGATGTGCGTACGCATTTTGTTATGTCATCTTTTCTTTATAACCGTAGGAATTGTTTATCGCGACTGTCAAAAACAAAATAAATAAAATGTTTGAAAATTGTAATTTATTCTTAATTACTTTATTTTTTTCTGGAAGCTGATTTTGCTTTCACACATGTTACATAAATTTTTTTATATTTACAAAACCCATTCGGGTTATAGAGGGTTAAATCTAACAGCAAGTTCCAAAACTTACTTCATTATTGTATATTGGCTTCATTTCATTTATTGATTTATATGTTACTAATTTATTTTTTACAATTGTTATTTTATATAGTTTTTCATCTGATAATTGAAGCAGTCCACTTCAGTGATTACAATTCTCTAGAATAATAGCAAGAATATATAAAAATATAAACTGTATGGCGCTTTGCGTAAAGCGACAAATTGTTGTGAGAGAAAGTTCATGAGAGAGAGAGAGAGAGTGACTGAGAAAAAAAAAAGAGACACAAGCGTGTGTCCCGAGATAAAAGTATATAAAAAATATATAAAATAGTTTTTCCAGCAGACCCATAACCTGTTATCACGAATTAATGTAACCGAACATCGAGGCCCACCTGCGAGTACAAGATAAGAGCCGGTCGTTCTCATCGAGAGATTCTTCCTCTCGATAGCCACATTCTCCGAGAAAAATGCCTTCGACTGAGATATACACACATATATATTTATACAACACGTCGCTCTCCGTCGCGCGTTAAACGTCACATTATCGTCGTTGTTTCCGACTATCCTCCGCGTAATTAAATTATTTCCCCGTCTCGGAATTCAACTCGTTTTACCGCTTTTCGAGCAATGTCGTTTTTCCTGGCGTCGACGCCTTACACAAACTTTTGTAACTCACGCACACACACACACACACATATACACGAGAGTCTCAACTCCCCGCGTAATTACAGACACGATGTAACTCATCGAGCGTGTACGCGAACGCGCCCTCCTAAATAACCGCTTGTACCTTCGCGTCGGGATTAATTAGCGTTTTCCGCGCGCGTATCCGTGGAAAAAAAAAGATAGAGAGATAAGAAAAAAAAACATTCTCATTATCTCAAACACCGGCTTTTTTTCGGTGAAAATCTGGATTTGCCCAGATAAATGGAACAAAACGCTCTTGTCGGCTCCTCGGCACCCGCTTCCTCCCCTCGCTCCGTAGATTCTCTCCTCCCCCGCTATTTTTCTGCTCGCCGGCGCTTGCGGAACGATAAATTTTCAGCGCTGAAGAAAGACTTTAGATGCCTGAGGGGCACGTTTTGCGCCGCTTTGTCCTTTCGACTCCTCTTTGCTTCCCTCATCTCGTTCCTTCCTCCGACTTGCCCTCCCCCCGTCTTTCTCTTTCTCTCTCTCTCGCTCTCTTTTCCTTTCTTCCTTGACATACCTGTCTTTCCGCACTCGCTCTTCTTCTTTCTCCTTCTCCCTTCCGCTCTCATCCTCTCTCGGCTGCTGTCCCTCTCGCTTCTGCTGCTGCTGCGCTTCTTCTCTCCGCTTCCTTCCCTGCAAATTTACAATGCCCTCGCTTGTAATAAGCGGTTGCGCGCTTCGTTCACGATTATGAGCTCACTTCAGGTACCGAGGGGGGGACTTATCGAGTTAAGGCCCCGGCGAAGCGCCGGGCGTAGGACAGGAATGTCCGCGATGCTTCGAAATGACCACTTCGCGGGAGGGAGACGCGCTTTTTTTGACTTGCTAATATTCGATTCGATATTTTACACGCGGTATTATCTCTCGACGATACTAAACAATATTTACATTTCGGTCGTGTCGAGATTCATAACAACGTCGATCACAACAACGGCTCGCGAACGAACAGCTTTTGAAAGAGATTATTTTAAAACAAAATTCTCATTGTGTTTTCGCACGTGATTCACAACAGTGCCTCGACACGCCCGAGAGCTTGTACACGCAATAAATATGCGGACGGACTTGCAAAGTTATAAAATAAGACGTGAAGTTCCCGGCGCGTATCATTGTCAAATTTTAAAACGCTATTATGCACCCCGCGCGTATACCTCGACGTCAAACTCTCTCTCTCTCTTTTTCTCTCCTTCTCTCTCCGGTATATGTTACAAAGTATACCGGAGAGAGCCGGAGAGTAGTCGGGAGCGGGTGGCAGGGTGTCAGCGGCGGTGAAAAATTCGCCAATTAAAAAAATCTCATTTCTCCTGGTAACGAGGGGTGGCGCGCAATTAATGTCAGACGCGAAAATGATTTATGGCGTGTGGGGGAGGAAGAGGATGTGGCCCGTGGGCGGCGCGGGCCGAGCTTATCATAAATTAATGAATTATCAGCGCGCGGAGAACGTGTAAGCGAGAAAGAGGCGAGAGAGAGAGAGAAAGAGCGTAAGCGAGAGAAAAAAAGGAAGAGAGAAAAAGAGAGAGAGAGAGAGAGAACAAATCGCGCGTGATGCGTCAATGTGACGGTCTAAAATATTCATCGAACTCGCACCGGTGCACCGAGCGCTCTCCCTTCGCCATATTTATCTCGTCTAAAAGTTTCATGCGCTCACTTCGGCTCGCTTTAGTCGGAAGGACATCGACGAGAAAAAAAAAAAAAGAGAAAAAAAGTGAAAGACAGGAAACATGTAAATTTTTCCGCTTGCTCGATAGTTTCGGAGCTCGAGGTTGTATGTGTGCGCGAAAAATATCGACAACGAAGGTTTTTTTTTCTACTCTCGACGAAATACAACGAGAAACAATGAGTTTTGCAACTTTCTTTGTCACTCTCCAAGGAGTGCTGGGAAGAGGGAACGGAGTGGAGGATCAATTGGAAGCTGGGTGATGTTTTCTCGACGAGATTTTTCGATTAGTGTATTACCGGACGCTCGTGTACGCGGTGCGACTGACGAAACGAACGCGAGACGCGAGAAAGTTCCGTCCGAAAAGCACGGAAAGATCGCAATCGAAATTGGACTAACGCCAATCAATAATGGCGACCGCACGAAGTGGCTGACGTCACGCGAGTGAGCACCGGCGTCCACCTACTGGGTACCTCTCGCCGGTCGGTAAGTTACCGACGGCTGCAGCGAGTACGAACGCGCGCTGTTCCGAGCGAGCGGCGCCTCGATCGCAATATGGCCACGTGCTGAGTGCTCCGGCGGTGTTTACGTGACAACACGTTCGATCCCGTGTTTCGCCGTCGAATTTAATTCTCGTCGATTCGACTCGCGGTGATTCACACGCGACGACAGAAATCGCGCTCGATGACGCTTACGTAGTTAACGGTTCGACTGGTCTGGCGTGGCATTTCATCGCGGCAAGTATGGCGGGCGCGGACGAACCTCCTCAAACCAGGTGCGCCTACGGATGTCAGGACACCACCTGTCAGGTCAGCAACTCCACGGCTTGCAGACCTCACGGCAGCCTCGCCAGGATGCTCTACGACAAGCGGAAAGCTGACGAATTTCTGGCGGCGTACGACAAGCGCAAAGTAAGTTCAACGATCTCGACCTGTTGTCTTTAAATTTTTTGTTAAGACGAGCACGAGTAGCGTCTCGTGTTTTTTTTTTTTTACGACGTTGCATCTCCCGCAGCAACGTCGCCACGTAAATCATATCGCGTCTGTTAATCCGGCGATTTTTTTGTCTCGAAATCAGATTATTTTAGGCTTCTCGTAGCGATTGTTCGTCGCGAAGAGTATCGTTGTTTACCTCTCGCCCAGCTGCGCTTTCTCCGTCATCGCTTGAGGTCACGGCACAGTTTCAGGGCCGTACGGATAGCGGCGGTGCGCCACGACGCGCGACTTTCTCACGCGCTAGCGAAAAATGTTTAATTGAATGTATGTTCAGTTAAATCGAGACAGAAATTCGATTGCAAAATGAATTCTCGAAATGTGACAATTCGGAAAAGCTACACGTGCACTTACAAATTTTACTTGCGTCTTTTTCTCGGATATTTTTTTACTCACTATACATAGAAATTTTATAAAAATATTTTCCACTGTAGAAATTTTACTCTGAAATGTCAAGAAAATTATATTTGACGCGATAAAAATCTTCGAAGATTATTAATCAATGACGAATGCAAATTATAATGCATTGTTTTTATTTTCTACGAAGACGCGTAGCTTTGCAATGCGCGCTGCGCGCTCTTTGTAATCACGTCACGAAAATTTAACTCCGCCAGCGGAGTTCGACCGCGTCATTTAGTTCCCTGTCGATTACTTCTAATTTATGCGGCCGTAAATTAATTACGATTTCCCAGAAACCTCCCACCGTCAATTTTACGACTGCCCCGCGGGCATCTTCTCGGGCGCTAGAGAAGATTTCTTTTTCTTTTTTTTTTTTTCCGAGAAACGAGGTTCTGAAATCTCCGCGAGTTCGGACTCTCTCTCGCGCGCGCGGGCCACCAAGGGTAATTGGGGAGGAAACCGGCGATGATGCACGCGGAGGGGAAGAGGGGCGGGGGTGAGAGAGGGGGGAAAAGGGCAGTAATAATTAGTACAATTACCGCACAAGGCCAACCACTGACTACCCCCACTCGGTTAACCGCCGAGACGTAGAGCTGCTCAAGAGTCAAGACCGCGCTCGGTAATTACGGGATAATTACGTCCTCGATATATTCCTGAAACATTCTCTCTCTCTCGGGGCCGCTTCGGGCACTGTCCACGACGTGTATATACACGCCGTGGTCCTCACCACCGTGGCTTTCCTCTATCCCTATTTATAATTACGGCGAAGTCCACGCCAATTTAACTCGCGGCGGTCACGATCGCGGTCTTCACGACGATCGGAACGAACGAAAAACGCGAACCTCGCGAGACCCGTCGATTCGAGTGGAGCATGTAATCGAACGAGTGCGAGAAGCAAGCTATCTTCTCGGTTTTGTGCGAAGTAAAAAATTTTCGTGACGAATAATTTATTTGCCGAGAGAAAAACAAATGAGTTCTTTTCTCTGTACATATATATATTTTTTCTCAACATCGATAAATCATTTGCGATCATTTGTCTCTTGGTTTTATCTGCTTTTCGCAATCGCGTCATCTCCGGAGAGAGAGAGAGATCCGGCAATTGACTCAATTGCTCCGACACTTAACTCCCTTGACAAAGGATTAACGCACAGCAGAAACGTAATTGTTTATTACCGTAAACAAAATCGTTGAAAAACGATTCTCGATTCAAGAGCGTCGCGCGATAAAAATATCACACATCGAGAAACAACACGGAGAGAACACTTTATTTAACACTTGACAATAGTTCAAGAGATGTAAAACTTTTTTTTTTACGCGCAACAGTTTTATTTATAACTTCAACGCTCTCGCGAAGAGATAACGTTGTAATCAAATGCAATCGTTTTCTTATATCTCTCTGATAAAATTGTCTTGCGAAACTTTGTAATTTCTGCGATTAATTCTGCATAATTAACATCGAGAAAAAGCTTGTCTTATTAACATATCAATGCGCGTACAGAAGAAACGCTTGTCTCGCTTTACAACAATGTTTTCCCATCAAGTTAATATTTAGTTAACGTGTTTGACTTTGCCCGAGATGTCGCGTTTTTTTTTCTCCGCAACACGTCTTCATGCGCTCGCGTTCTCGTTAATTTTTCAAGCAATTTTTTTCCCAAGAAAAGTGAAACCTTTGAAGAGGGGAGGGGGGAGGAAGTAAAGAAAAAAAACTCGATCGAAATTACATTCTCAGCTCATGAGAGCTCATCTTCCGCTCGAATCAGCCCGAACAATCCGGTCGCGCATCTCTCTCTCTCTCTCTCGGCGATAGGACGATGGGGAGGGAGGAAAAAAACAACGGTGACTTTTATCTTCGTATCCGCGAGCGGCATAGCCTCCCTCTCTCTCGCCTCTCGCCACCCTCGCGAGAGACGCAGAGCGAATCGATCTCGACTCCGGCGACTGCGGCGCGCACTCGGGCAGGTGCTCACCGGGAGAAGAAGGGAAGAATCCCATTCGGTCGCGTGAAACGAGAAATTTGAATTTCGAGCCTGGGAAGGAGAGCGCGGGACAAGGGACGGGGGATGCCCCGCGAGGTTTTCTCCCCACGCGAAATCGACGCGAGACATCACTTCGCGCATCCCAGGCAACGTCGTCGTCGTCGTCGTCGTCGTCTCGTTCGCGTTATACGTACATACATATATATACATCCCTTAGCTAAAGTCGGAAAAAACTTTACTCCCCCGATCCCACGCGTAGCGGTGTTGATGCGACAGCTCCACTCTGGTGTTTTTAAGCTTTTAAAAAGGGCGACACAACCTCACTCAACGACGGTCGCGCATCTCGTCGCGGATCGGAGACGACAAGGGGACGAGAAGAAGGACGCGGTGCGCACAGGGGGGGGGGGGGAGAGAGAGAGAGAGAGGAATGCGGAAAAAGGACGACTCTCATATATATATATATATATATCTCTCGTTCTGGTTTTCCCTGTTGTTGCAATCCCTCCCCTTCCCTCTTTCCCTTGCATCCGACCCTTGTTTCGCCCTCTTCGCTTCTTTCTTTTTTTTTTTCGCGCCCTTCCGCACAAAAAACGCGCCTCGTCCCTGTTCCTCAGGAATTTTAAGTGTGTCGATCACGCCGCGATCTTGTACTCGCGTTCTCTGAGTCATCGATGCACCGATGCGTGATCTCACAAAGTGCAATTACAACGGTATTCGCAACGATAAAGCGCTGGAGGGGAGATCAAACAAAGAAATTATTATTATCATTTTAATAATACCGGTATCTTGTTTTTTTTTTTTTTTTTTTATTCCCTTTCTTTTTCTCTTGCGTTAGAAACAATACGCGACCTCGTCGTTATTTGCACTTCGCAGAGCTAACCGATCTCTCTGCGGTATCGCAATTTTTTTATTTCAATCGCGCGGATAACCAACCGACTGTTGTAATCGAAACCGCTCGTTATCAATCAAACTCGTCTTCCTCGTTCACCTCCGGGCGAATTTACGGGGGCGCGCACAGCACACGTGCGCCGCGAGAGACTCTCGCCGCACACTTCCGCGAGGAGAGAAACAATATGATTGCAATTTGCGTAACATTTTACCAACGAGAACCGCTCCGCTTATCGATCGATCCCGCGCCGCAAATAGCGACGTGTTGAAGCCTCGCGGTCTAATCGCGGACGCGCGATCGCGAATCACACCCGCGACACACAGTCTCCTCTTCCTCTCGCATGATACTCATTACGCGGGATCATTCTCGAAGAGACCGTAAAAACGTACGACCAGATGCGCTATCGCGAGATTCTGAGACTCCGTTTGGGGAAGAACCGGACGACACGCCTCGCGCGCGTTTACGGCGAATTGTAAGCGGTCTCTTTTCTTCGCTTCTCGTCTCTGTCCTCTTCTCGCACCTTGGTCTGATCCGCACCGGGAAGGATCTCGACGAGGTGGATTCGCGAGATAAATCCCGGACGGCCAGCGGATCCTCGCTTATCGCGCCGTATAATCGCGCGTGGCTCACATCAGAAAACTGATTTCCGCGTAAACGTGTGCTCCGACTCTCGCGCGCGAATGAATATTAGAGACTCTTCTCGTCGTGAACTTTAATTTTTTTTTTTTTAATTAAATTATTCGCGAAAACAAATGAACATTCGGTCGTGAAACTCTACTTCTATTGTTTGCGAAACCATTTCTGTATTGTTGACGCGATTGAAAAAATTCATTCGTTAAAAATTCATCGCGCGACGTTGGTGGGTGTAGTTTGGAAAAACTGAAACTCGACTGACAAACGAGCGCTTTTTCGTATATTTTCGCACGTACGTACGAGGGGGAGTGAAATAGCACCGGTTCCGGACTGGAAATAATACCTGGCGAGGTAAAGCACCTGGAGAGATGTGCGCTTTGTGCGGAGTCGAGAGAGAGAGAATTCACGCGCAAGGCTGAAACCTCGGATTTTAAAGCGTAGACTTTAAAATTGCGGGGGTCGGCCTTTGTGTGAGAGACTGGCGGAGATGAGAGAGATCTCGTTAGCTCCATTTTCTCGGACTTTTTATTTCGTCCTATTTTTTTACGACGGCATTTTTTATAGTCGCGGCTGTCGTATTCCGGCGCAGCGGGGCGTGATGAGGAAAGGAAACGGCGAGGAATGCGCGGTTTTTATTTAACGAAATTCTCATCAGAACACAAGCCTGTCACTCGGAGAGAGACAAGATAATATCGAAAATAAAAAAATCGGAACGCGGAGGAAACAAAATTTTTCCTAACAACTAACTAGAGTCGCGCGTAACTCGTCGGATTTTTTTTTTTTTTTTGCAAATTTGAAACGCGGAAATTAAAGGAAACGCGAGCGCGTGTGAAAAACGACTCGTTCGCCTCGAAAATTGGAGGAGTTCTCGCGCGACGAGGATTCTCGCGCGCGCGAGCATTGTAATTTGCAAGTTATTTCGCGCGCCGTTATAATACGGATCGGATAACGAAGCCGCGAGACGGACACAGATCGTTATCGGCTTGTTCTCGAAATGTTCCTCTGGGGCATGATACGCCGCGGCGGCCGGCGTGGCGCGATTTATATATACAGGAACGTAGCGCGACGGCGAGAGCGCCCTTCTCCGTCCACGAAAGTTTCACGCATGATTGACTCCCGTGTCGGAAAAAATAGACGATAGTCGAAGGGGATCTCATCATTGTCTGTTCGTGCGTGTGTGTGTTCGATCTACCTGAACTCTGTATCCGCACGTTATGCGGTTCTTCTCTTCATCTCGAAGTGACATAAAAAAATCCCTACGCGAGTTCTGTATTTATTTCATACAAAATAGTCTGTTTTCTTTATCAGCAGAAAATAATTTGGATTTTGTTGTTTATCGGATTTGTAAATAAGAAAATATTATCTCTGCTATCACGTCGTTGTTTGTGTCCGATAGTATCTGCGTGTCCGAACTGTATCCGCGCGCGTTACGTGATTCTTGTCTTTATCTCGAAGTGATTAAAAACAAAAAATACTCAAGTCCTATATTTTTATAAAAAATAGTCTGTTATCTTTGTTATTGGTTTTAATGAGGAATATAATTTCGAGTTTTACTGTTATCGGATTTTAAACAAGGTTTTTTTTTTTTTTTTTTGGTACAAACGAACTGATATTCTAGGCGCGCCGGAGCCTCGTTAGTCCGATCGTCGATCTCTCTCTCGATGAAAAATCCTCACGGTTAGTTACACCCTCGTTGCTTTTCCAATCAAGACACTCCGCGCGCCCTTCGCGTGTGATTTTTGCGAAAGGGGTAGCTAAGGTAGCAAGTTCGCTTCGCGCTCCCGCGTTGCTTCTCGAGTTTCCCGCTGGCTGCTTTTCGTCGGAGCGTTTGTGTGGACTTATTGCCGCGTGATCATAAAGCAGATTCGGCGGGTTAACCTTGGGCAGGTTGTATTCTTGAGGGAAACTTTTCTCACGAATTTCGCTTACGCTCGTTTTTCAAATTATGGTTTTTTAAGTATTTCGTATTTTACATTTCCATAAGAAATAACGCGGGATTTTTTTTTTTTTTGGAAAACGATTTCCTGAGGTGAGAAAAAAAGCGGAACGGAGAGGAACGTCGTCTTCAGATAACTGTACATGCGAATCTTTATGTGACGTGATATCCCGTCGTTCGCCCTCGTCGAAGTGAAAAGCTCTTTCTCCGAAGGAAAAAATTGGCGAGAGAGAAAAAGAGTTCGTCTTCTCGCCGATTTTCTCTCGTCCGCGTCGCTCTCTTCTCCCACGATATAACGCGGCCTGCCACCGCGCCGCCGCCCCGGCAGCAATAACATAATGGCACGGGAAGAGAATGCGTTTGAGTCGCGATCCAACACGCCTCAGGAATCCGAGGAGTTCCGCGCAGTCGAGCAGCCAAACATCCCCAGTATTCGCGCGGAAAGCATAAACCGCTCGACAGCGTTGTTTATCGTTCGCACTTTGCTCCGGGTTTACGCGTGCTCCGCGCGCAAAGTCTTTCTCTCATCCCTGGACATGGGAAAGAGATTTCGAGAAAAAGAACGGACAAACGCGCACAAATCGCTATCCCGTCGAGAAATTGTTTTATTTTAATTCGTCGATTTCTGTTCGAATTTCGTTAATTTATTGCGTCGGGGATGCGTGTATTTATCGCAAAAAGAGACAGATATAAAAAATCGTCCGAGAAACATCCGAGCGGCGAACTCGGAGCTGCAATTCGCGAGAGCAAGCCCGGTGGTAAACATATCGATTCGGTAAACACATGTCGCGTATAACAACAGTCCGCGCGCGCGATGACAGTCGAACGTTATAGTTTATATTATTTCCACGTTTTACAAGTTTTCCCATGCTCCCATGCGTTCCGCGCCACCGGGAGGGGTATAAAGCGGCGCATAAACGTCTCGGGCGAAGTGCTTACCTTACGAACGTAACTCTTCCGCGATGATCAACAAACTCCGCTCTCTCTCTCTCTCTATCTGTTTCTCTCTCGCGGATCTCAAATCATACAGCGAGAGACTTC
Source organism: Pseudomyrmex pallidus (assembly GCA_014825455.1). Lineage (NCBI taxonomy): Eukaryota > Metazoa > Arthropoda > Insecta > Hymenoptera > Formicidae > Pseudomyrmex > Pseudomyrmex pallidus. The sequence goes on along the minus strand of QVNV01000457.1, from coordinate 421 downwards.
CTTCTCGCCATTGTTACACGGCGAACGGCGTAATCACGTAACAGCAAAACGCGCAAACCCTGTTATTTTATATTTGAGAAAATTGCACACTTTCTCTCTCTTTCTTTCTCGCGCACTTCTTGCGGTGCATTTTTCGAACAGATTTTCTTCTATCTTTATTGAAACTTTTATACACGGGATAAAAAAAAAAAAATATACGGCAATTTTTTTGTCATGAAACTTTCTCGATATTTAGTCCCTGTCGAATGTATTTGACGAAATGTAAATTTATTACTTAAATAAAGATAAGAAACAAGGCTCTAATAAATTTCAATTAAAAGAAGGAAAAAGGCAGTGACAGTCGTTACTAAATTTTATACTTATACTTTAACTGTGATTTTAAAACTTTGACATGTGAAAGTCTTTTGACATCTTTTATATT
>QVNV01000456.1:0-35609 GCA_014825455.1 Pseudomyrmex pallidus | reverse complement strand
CACCACCCATGGACATGCGCTAGCTTACGAGCCGGAATAATGGTACCCAAAAACTCTTATGGGCCTGGCCGCTCTCAGGCTTCTCTCTGTTTATATAAAACAAAAGAGTTATGATGGGGAATCAACCAATCATGTCTCATAAAATCTAGTCTAAGGCTGGATCCTCATGCAGACACCGGCGTTTTGACACCGAGTTTGATTGGTAAAAACAGGTGAAAAGGAGTGGTGAGGGTAAATCGCAACCCTCATCACTCGCTTTTCACCAATCACGCTCGGTGTCAAAGCGCCGGTGTCTGCATGAGGATCCAGCCTTACTTCTTGAACGGAACGTGCCACCATGTATACTTCCACCATGACTTCCACCATGTTTGCAACTCTGCGCTAAAGTCGTACGAGATTTGAAAAGAATAACAACTTGTATTCTCTTCAAGGTTATGTTGTAGCAATTAAAAAATTATACAAAATTAAAATTAGTACATACATATATAAATTCTTCAAATCGTTCAAATTTAAATAACAAAAACGACTTGTTGTTTGCACAAGCAACAATATTTTAAAAATTGAGAAATGTTGAATAGTATTAAACGTTTACTAAAATATAATCCAAGTAAATTGGGTGAGAAAGGCATTTATTATTTTCACTTAGTAGTTAAATGTGTACTAGATGACATTCGGTTTTTATGTACTTAAAATATTTTGCGTTTATTATTGTTAGAATATTTATCTTTTTAGGATGTCAGTTGTTGGCACATTACTCAGCTGAAACAACAGTTAAAAGTACTCTAATTCAACAAGAATGCGCACGAGATAATCTACAAGCGTCTTGTGGACAGCCAACTTCAATAACTCATCCTCACTTGTTAAAACATGGAGAAGTAGTTCCGGGTATATCACTTCAGGAACTTAGAAGAAGACGCTCTCAATTAGTAGAAAACATTTCAGTCAACTCTCAGGCCATAAATAGACAACATATTGTTGTCATACCTGCAGCATCTAAAGTCTACATGTCTGACAAAATACCATATGTCTTTCGGCAAAATACAGACTTCTTATATTTCTCTGGATGTCAAGAACCAGACAGTGTCTTAGTGCTTGTAATTAAGGAAAACAACTCTTCATTCACTTTATTTGTAAGAGCAAAGGATGAACATTCGGAATTATGGGACGGTCCAAGAACAAGTGTAGAAATGGCGACTCAAATATTCGGTACAGATTACGCATCACCACTAACAGAATTCGAACGGTTTCTAACTTCGCTCATACAAGAGGACAAAAAAAGCATCTTATGGTATGATCATGCTGATGTAGTTCAACCTATCTTACACAAAAAACTGTGTCAATTAATCAAATTGACAGACGCTCAAATATTTGCTTCCCCCAAGAACCTATTTCACCGAATTCGCTTGATCAAGAGCGATTGCGAAATTGATTTAATGCAGCAAAGTTGCCAAATAGCCTCAGATTCAATTATAAAAACGATTCAAATCTCAAAACCAGGGATGAACGAGCATCAGTTATTCGCTACTGTAGACTACGAATGTCGTATGCGCGGGGCTGAATACTTGGCGTATCCGCCTGTTGTAGCATCAGGAAAAAATGCAAACATAATACATTACATCAACAACAATCAGATCATTCAAAGCGGTGATTTAGTTTTGATGGATGCAGGTTTGTGGGAAAACGTGTGTGCAAAACTTGTAAATGTTTTGTACACGGTTAAAATCCTTTTAAAGTATTTTTGCATTCTTATTTGCAGGCTGCGAATTTCATGGTTACTCGTCCGATATAACGCGAACGTGGCCGATTAACGGCAAATTTACGCCAGAACAAAAAATTCTGTATGAAATAGTACTAGACGTGCAGAAACGTTTAATCGAGAGTTTGAAAGAAATGCCGTCGTTGGACGACGTATTTCGTCGTATGTGTCTTCTCCTGGGAGAAAGATTACAAGAAATCGACTTGATACCGAAGAAAATAGGGGAAGAGAAATTATTTGAGGCCGCGTACGCATGTTGTCCACATCACGTCAGTCATTATTTAGGAATGGATGTGCACGACACAGGAAAGATATCCAGAAGTATAAGAATACAACCTGGCATGATAATAACTATTGAACCTGGTACGATTCAAAGGATCATATTCACTCAATCAGAAATAGTTAAAAAACTTTAAACTCAATAATCAAAACTTAAATCGTAATTTTTGCTGGAAATTAGGTGTATACATCAGCTCAAAGATGACTTCCGTACCGTCACACTTTCGTGGCTTGGGTATTCGCATAGAAGATGATATCTTGGTCACGGCGAATGGTCCAGAAGTTTTAACGAAACATTGTCCAAAGGAAGTAGCGGAAATTGAGAATTTGGCGAGCCAAAATCAGGAATGACAACGGTAATGATAAGGATGAATCAAACATTCAATATATATAAAGTATATATGTTGTATTTCTTATACATGTACATATAAAAAAAGCATAGATCTAAATAGGTGACAATTGTACAGTGTATATACATAATCAATATTTGCGATTTTGAACAATTCCTTCTTATTCTCGCAAGACAATATTGATTATACTTGAAATATGCAATATCTTCAAATTTAATAAACAGGTTTGCATCATTCGAAAGTTTGTTCAAGTGAAAACAGATGAATGTTACATACTTGAAGCCAATAAAGTATAGCCAAAATCAGTAAGAGTAGAGTGTATATACAAAGAGCTAACGTAATCATTGATTTCGTAATTTAACGTCTGCCTTTATTAAACTCACAAAGTTCGTGAGCTGCTTCGCTCGCAAACGAGCCCAAACCAAGTGATTGTGCATTGCATGAATTTGCGCCGCTGCGAGTGCAGCACCTTCCGGATGCACGACTGTCGTACATCCGAGACCTGTAAGTATAATTTTTAACATTTCAGGAGAAAAACAAAACTCACACAACTATTACGAAGAGATCAATTGTTTTACAATACCTGATGGTACGTCAAGCGAAGACCACAAGTTTCGTTCGATATTGTCTGATTTCAAGGGCGGGCAGTTTATAACAGGCAAGACGGAATTGCCGGAGAGTACTGGACCTAAACCATTGCTGCGACCGGCTACTGCTATCAGTACCACCTACAGGAAAAAACCAAGAAATAAGTTTGTGATAAACAGGAATAAAGAATCTTTTTATAGCTATCGTTTCTTTTATCATAAGGAATGTTGCAAGACATGACATGATAACATAGGCCAGTTTCTTTAGTATGTTTTGATACAGTTATCCGTTCGTTAGCAAAAGAGTGATGACCAATGGTTGATAAATATTACGACAAAATTATGCAATATTGACATATTTTTGCTGCTGTGTATATGTGTGTATGTGTGCATATATACTGCAGTTACATTACTCAACTATTTATTTACATTACACTTATATAACACATGATATCAAAATATAAAATAAATTAACGATAAACATACTTTTTCTCCGCTTCCTTCATATTCGGCGAGAATACTTAAAGTTTCTTCAGTGCCTTTGTGAGCACTACAGACCCGGAGTTGCGGTTGCAGACCTAATGCCCGAGCATGCTTTGCAATCTCTTGGCAATGCGCTTCGTCAGATGGCGAACCCATAAGTATGACAACCAATGGACTGGACGCTTGAATGACATAATTTAGCTGTTCCTCCACCCATTTAAAGTTACGCTTTACCGTTTCTAAATGCTCTTGTGTCACATGGGACAGATCTCTGTATACCTGGTAAGAAATTATAATTAGACAAACATATAAAATTTTATAAAATTACATTCGAGATTCTTTGACAGCAGCATTTTACTTGTTTATCTTTCATTAGTTTTTTATCTCCGGAGGGCCAAAGTCTCCAAGAGTCGCTGTCAATAATGTCGGCAACTAAAATCTCGCCATTTGAATCCACGCCGAATTCTATCTTCATGTCTATCAGAGCGCTGTCCCGCACGGTCCAAGCTCTCTCAAGAATTTCAAAAACAGCAAGAGTAGTGCGCTTCATGATATTCACTTCATCTCTTGTTATTTTTACACCACCCAACTCAAAATTCGCGGAAATAATTTGCTCATCAGACCACTGAGGATCATGATTTGCGTCATCTTTGAAGAATGTTTCTTGAAGAGGTGGATTGAATTTGTAACCTTCCGGGACGCCTGTAAAACAATTATATACATGATAAGCGGTACAATATCTTTTTTTATATTGGTTTTAAGAGAACAGTTTGTTCGCACCTGGATGTCTTTTTAGAAAACTGCCAGTTGCCACTCTTCTAGTAACCCACTCAATGGGAACCATTTCACATCTCTTTGCTAGAAATGTTTTTGGAGTAACAATCTTAACAAAAGCTGTCTTAATACCAGCTTCATTAAGCAATTGAAAGACCTTTGCAGTTGTAGACGTGCTAATTTCCGCTTTTCCTACTAAATCATGTGACTTTGCACCATCACCAGCTGTGATGCGATCTTTGCTTACTAGGAGACATAGTGTACGATCACCGATAACTTCGTAAACCTCTTTGGTCTTTCCTTCGTTGATAAGTTTGCCACGTTTTGTGTCTAAAAAAAAGGAGCAAACATTTTATTATATTAATCAAACTAAATTTTACGTATACAACAAATTTATTCGAACATTTTATTTACTTTTTGCTACGTGTTATTTGATTTGTATAAATGTAATAAATTCCAATATGTGTTTGATTTTTGTGAACCTTGAAAAATTTACATGTTTACATTTCAATTACTTAAGAATTTTATATTATGTTAAAGATAATGAAACATAAACGACGAGAGAAACATAATCTGAGATCGTGGAACAGACATTAGATTTCTATTGCATTCACACGGTTTGCTTAGAATTAGAAGTATATGTATCAACGCAAAACCGGTTCTTATCGGACTTACCACTAGCCATGTTGCCGCTCTACCGTTTGCTATCCTAATGGAAGTAAATTATCGCATCACAGCGTATTTCTACAGCAGTCCCCACTATAATCTTCGTCAATGCGTGATTCGCGCTTGAGGATTCTGGACTCTCTTGTTACAGCACTGACATCAGAAGAAAAAAATTATTCTTTCTCTTTCTTGCAATACACATGAAAAATAAATCAATCTTGCACATAACAATTATATCGATTAATTACAAACTATTATGCTTGCCACAAACTCGATTTTAGTCTATTTAAAAAAAAAAAAAAAAGAAGTAAACGATGTTAATATACTTTCTAAAAATTAAAGAATGAACACGAAATAACGCGCGGACGTTTAAAAATTTACAATAAAATAAACATATTAATATTATATTAATATATTAATAAATTATATTTTTAAATATGTTATCATATTTTTAAGTATGATAACAACTGTTGTTTTTTTTTCTTTTACAGATGATCGTGTGCGTAATTTAACAGCTGCAAATTTTTACCAATATGTCTTTACAATGCTTTATACATCGGTGTTTGTTTGTACACTGATTTGTATGACGCAATAGAAAAATTTTGTATTATAAATTGGAACACTTGAAAGAAGTTCGTGAACTCTGAGATAACAATGTCATATCGCAAGCTGTACTTTTCCACTAGACCACCAGCAGAGAGTGTAAGAAAACCACTCTTGAAATCTGAAACTATCATGTTACAACGTAAACATATGGAGAAAAACCATTTTTCTCGAACTTTATTTAATTTTGGCAATATGATCATGCAGATATAAGTCCACTCGAGAAAGAAATACACATTGCGCTGTTGCTTATTGTGTTATCAACGATGAAAGAACAATTCATCATTTGCTCGTGACGTACACGTGTGGTAATCTGCCCTTGATCTACATGCAAATGTATACATGTATAGCACGTGTGTGTGATCATATTTTATATAAAATAAAAAAATATATTGGATATACACATATGTTAAATTTTTATTTATCCAATATATTTTTATTTTATATGACGACCGCGAGAAACATCGTCAAAAAACAGAACAGTAAACAATTAAAAATAGAAGTAAATAACATTCTATTTCAAATATTTGGTTTAGTTTGTTATTGTGTACCTTTTCACGCACACACTTCTCTCTTTTTCAGAAGAAAAGAAGAGATAATGGTCGGCAAGTCTGATCGTACGGTTCCCCTCAGGCAACAACGGTTCCTCATTGGTCGTCATTCACGCCATTAATGCTCTGGAACATGCTTGTGAAGCACATTTTGCTCGAATAGACAGACATTCGTTTCTCTGAAGCGACGAAGAACACAAGCCACGCTCTTTACCGTCAGGATACGTACACACGTAAGGTAGGCACATCACATTTTCTACTACAGATTTCGTCTTTTATATCTGAATTTAAATTGAACTGCGCGCGTAACAACACGCGTGTCATTCATAATTTTTATTTTTAATTTGTATTTGCACTCTCTCAATTCAAAATAAATCCGCTTGCTAAAAATTCAGTGATCGTCTTCAAAATATAATGTAACAATAACCGAGCCTGAAAATAGATGAAGATCAAAGTCAGCTTTAAAAAAAAAAAAGTTCTCTGATCACTAAGCGCACAGTACTGAGATATATTCGAAAAATTACATGAAAGGCAATGTTTAGCGCAGTCTTTCCGGCTGGAAGATTACGTCAAAATGCTGACAGTGTCATCATATTCAACAGGTGGTTAGAAAAGAAACCGCACGCATTGTGTAACACGTGCAATTGATCGTATTGCGATAATATAACAATAATTTCATTTACACAAGATATAAATCTAGAAATAGAATCTTCAATATAAATATTAATATTGTAATTTTTAAAAAACTTATCAGATTCTCAAAAATGTATTTTTCTTGCGTGATTAAATAATTTTGTTTATTCTGCCTCGTTATATAATTTAATCAAGTTTTATATCTACATTCTTTTAATATGTTGTATTAAAAGAATTGTTTTTTTTTTTTAATTTGAAAGAAACAGTTTAGATTACACATCATCATGCACATACACGCATGTACAATACAAACTTGTTTGTATACTATGTTTATCACAGTAGAAAAACACTTTGTTTTGTGAGTTCTATGACGTGAGATTAACTTGTTACAAATGTAACTCTCTTTAACACTCGTGATGTCAATATAACGAGAGATGATGAAATCACAGTTGCGAAACACACAGATTGAGCAAACACGCTGTGAGAAAACATAGTTTATAATATTGAACAAACGTGAGATATATGTCAACATCAGTCCGTTGGGGGTCAATAGTTTACAGGGGTGATACAGATAATGTGCGAAGAGAGATTGTGAAATAATTTACTTAGACACATTTCAATGAAATGTATTGATGTCTTATGCAGTTCACAGAGCTCTTACAAAGCTCATGTTTAATTATTATTGATTTATTTAAAGGATGAGAAAAAAAAGACAAAAATATTTCATTTGCAGATCATGGAAGCGTCATCCCACAAAGATAGCGAACATTGTGCCGAAGCAATGTCGCGTCTTTCCATGAATGAGTCAAAATGTTTGCCAAGAAGCAAAGGTGAAACTAGAGGACAGAGAGGTACCGGTCTTACGCACGAATGCGGTGTTTTCGGATGTATTGCCGCGGGAGATTGGCCATCACAAATAGATGTTGCTCAGTGTATATGCCTAGGTATTATTCATTGATAGAAATCAGTTCACAAAGTTTAGCGAGAGACAAAATAAAACAAGAATGGAAAAACATTAAGATATTTGTATTATGCTTGACCAGGTTTAGTGGCGTTACAACATCGAGGACAAGAGAGCGCAGGAATTGTTACAAGTAACGGTGTCTGTTCTAAGTCGTTTCACGTTCACAAGGGTATGGGAATGGTGAATAACATTTTCAATGATGAGACAATGAAGAAGCTCAAAGGAAACCTCGGAATTGGCCATACGAGATACAGCACAAGCGCAGCCAGTGAAGAAGTCAATTGTCAACCGTTCGTTGTACATACCGCGCACGGAGCACTGGCGATTGCTCACAACGGAGAATTAGTGAATACAGAATCTTTGAGAAAAATGGTAACAACAAGTTAACTTGATGTCTCTTCTATCTATCTTTTTAATTATCTGTATCATTACCTTCTTTTGACTGAAATTTAATAAGGACTAAATCTCTCTTTCAAGGTATTAGGTCGTGGTGTTGGTTTGTCGACGCACTCGGATTCAGAACTTATAACACAAGCACTCTGCTTGAATCCACCAGAAGGCGAAGTAAACGGACCGGACTGGCCTGCCCGTATCAAGCATCTCATGCAACTGGCACCGTTATCGTATTCCTTAGTCATAATGCAAAGGGACAAGATTTACGGCGTGCGAGACCCTTACGGAAATCGCCCTCTTTGTCTAGGAAAAATTGTGCCGCTTGGCACTTTAGGTGCGTGTTGTATCAAACTTAGCACCTAGTGCTTTACATTACATTTACCGATATTCTATTATTTTGAACATGAATATATAAAATGTAAAACAAGTGCATTTAAATCGCAGCAAGTACTGAATCCGATGAAGATGACGACGAAGCGGAAGGTTGGGTAATCTCGTCGGAATCGTGCGGCTTTTTAAGCATCGGTGCGAGATACGTTCGCGAGGTGTTCCCTGGTGAAATCGTGGAATTGACTCGAGAGGGTATCAAGACAATCGATATAGTAGAAAGGCCAAATAACAAACCACAGGCTTTTTGCATCTTCGAATATGTATATTTTGCTAGAAGCGACAGCATTTTTGAAGGTAATAACACGTATATAGACAATATGTATTATAAATTGACGAGATTACATAACTAATTCAAGCTTCTTTATATTAAATTATATCAAATTCTTTATATTGTGTTAGGACAAATGGTATATTCCGTTCGTATGCAGTGCGGCAGAGTGTTAGCAATGGAATCGCCAGTTGAGGCGGACATAGTAAGCTCTGTACCCGAGTCTGGAACTGCGGCTGCGCATGGTTATGCCAGACAGGTAAAAAAATAATAAAACTTAGCGGTATAAACACAAGCCAAATAGAAATTTAAAAAAGCAAGATTTTAAATAACACGAACTATTCGAATTATCTTGCAGTCCAAAATACCTTTTGCTGAGGTGTTGTGCAAAAATAGGTACGTAGGTAGGACGTTCATTCAGCCTAGTACGCGACTGAGACAGCTTGGAGTGGCTAAAAAATTTGGAGCGTTGTCGGAGAACTTCAAGGGAAAGAGAATAGTTCTTATTGACGATTCCATTGTTAGAGGAAACACAATTGGCCCGATTATCAAACTTCTGCGTGATGCGGGCGCTAAGGAAGTATGTCTTCTCACGCTTGCTTTAGTCGTCTATTTTTTTACATTTACTATATCGGTTTTCTTTGTGTATAATGCGTTCACAGGTTCACATTAGAATAGCATCACCACCGTTAAAATATCCGTGTTACATGGGTATAAATATTCCGACGCGAGAAGAACTCATTGCTAATAAACTCGATAGTGTAAAATTAGCTAAACATGTGGCAGCAGACAGTTTAGCATACCTTTCCGTCCAGGGACTTGTTGACGCTGTTAGATACAACATGGACAATCGCGAAAGCAGTTACGCCGGCCATTGCACTGCCTGTTTAACAGGAGAGTATCCGGATGAACTTCCGGGTGATCTAGATTGGTAAAGATAACGTGCAAGTTTGAATACAGAGATAAACAAAATGCATCTTGTTTTACGCATAAAGTACTACTCTAAAAATATATTAATGTACTCGTGTCATTTATTTGTATTGTTTAATACATAAAAAATCAAATTTCAATTCGGTAAGTGTAATAAGTATTTTATTATTCAAACATCGATAATATAATATATATAAATTTTAGAATAAAAATCGTTCTATTATAGAAGTAAAATATGTATGCTTTTAATTACACATTCAGTATTTTATATGCATACAATTACATACAAAATAAAATTTATATAAAGAAAAAAGAAAATCATTTAAGTAGTAGAAACATGCATAAGATCTCTTGTTTATAAAATGTTTATTTATTGGAAAGGAAACGAGAACAAAACCTGAAAGTTAATCTATTGATTTCTTTAACTTTATAATTTTATTAAAATAAGAATTTATTGATATATATACACATGTACATATAATAACTAAAATAATAAAAACTTCTTACTTTTTTCCAATAAATGAAGTTTTCCACATGTAATCATGTTTTCTCTGACTTATCTTTGGTTTTATTTATTATAAGAGAACTATCCTCAACGTTATTTATTATAAGAGGGTCATTTTTATTTGATGTATGGCTGTCTTCTTCAGGTTCCAAATTTGATACAGTATCTTCAGAATGTTTTTCTTCCCCAATTTGTTGCTTTTCCAAATGCATATTTAATTCTTCTTGTCTCTCTTTATATAGCTGCTTCCAAAATTGAAGAGCTATAGAAATGAATTACATGAATTTGTTAATACATAAACAATCATTTGTGAACAAATGATTATCCATTTCCTACCTTCTTCTTGATATTTTGGAGGTACTCCAGCTTGAGATAATGTTTCCATATTTGGAGCACAGCCACTCTGTTCGGAATCACCTAAAATCTCTGTTCTTGGTTTTGTAAAAACTCTCTGCATCTTTAGCAGTTTTCTTGTTTTGGCAAAATATTTTAAAGTAGGTGTTTTATCGAATACTGGATCATCCACTTGAGGATTATCTTCTTTTTCAAAGAACATATATGTTCCAACAGCATCCTCATAGGTGCCTTCGTAAAACTAAAAATAGATAAAATTTTCATACCATAAATGTTTAAAGTTTTAAACATAATTTACACACAAATACTATTTCGTTAAACATTTATACATTAAGTATAAAAATAAATACAAAACTTAAGATATACATACTCGCCCATTAATTTGTATTATAGGATGTTCTGTATCTATTCCAACTATATCTAATTCAAGATTTTTGTCATCGAACACGTTACTGCCAACAAGTCCTTCAAATTGTACATAAACAAGCATTTCTTCCTCGTTTTCAGATAACTCCTCATCAGACTGCATCTTTCTTGCAAATTTGTTTACATACTACAGTCTACATAGGAGAAAAATCTGATAGCGAAGCCACCTCCATAATTCTTATACAAACACTGAGAGTTCAATGAGAGAAGAGAATCGGAGAGAACGATAACTTTCTTCCCCTATGACACAATTTAAAGTTCTAGTAACTTTTGTTTAATCGCATACACAAATCATAAAAAATGTGTTTTGTTTCTATTTTTTTTTTCTTTTTGTATTTCTTTTTCCAAAATCATAATTATATATGTAATCATCTTGTTTTAAGTGCAAGAAGTGTATATATAACGGACAAGTGTGTGAACGAATCTCTGTCATGATTTCTCGTATTTGCGGATGATGACCATAGGTGATGACGTGTCGTCGCGTATACCACGTGGGTGATGCGGATGACACGTCGCTTAGTAATCTCCGCGTCTCTCCGTACCGTATTGCTAGTTTGCGTTCGAGTCGTCCGGAAGATTTACATTTGGTTGTCACGTTGCAGCTGCGAGTAATGAATTGTCTGTCAAACGTTTCGTTCGTGCATTTCGATTCGTAACGATTTACAAAGACATTCATTGAGGAACAGAACAAGCGCAATTACGGTGCAGCTCATCAACAACAACAGAATCTTTAAGGTTCATTGAAGGGAATATTTTCCTTTGATTTTTCTTTTTTGCAACAGAAACGACAAGAGCAATCATACACGATGGTGAGTGCGATATTTTTTGATGACGAAAACAATGTTGAGAAGAGTAAATTTTACATTTTATTATTTTATGATTTTTAAAAACAGCCTGCTGCACCTAGTGCTACCACCGTGGGCTCGGTTGGACGATCGCCCAGTAAAGCCATAGCACCAAGAACAGGTGGTAGTGGCACAGTAAGACAGAGGAAGAGTACCGTGGCCACTTCTACCAGAAACAGAAACACTGGCACGAGCTCCGGTGGAATGTGGAGGTTCTACACAGATGATTCTCCTGGTATCAAAGTGTAAGTAGTTTATAAAGGATTTATGGAATTGTGTACATACCATATGTGTATATATTCCATCTTGAATTACTCAGAATCATTTATTTATTTTATTTATTTTTTTTAGTATATATATATTTTTTCTGATAACAATAATTTCTACCATCATAAGTACAATACAAGTAGTGCTAGAAAAATATATTTTACATACTTTTTCTTTTACACAAATACATTTTGTTTCTTTCTATAAAATATTCTTGAGAATTATATATATTTTTAGTTTCTAGAAATAGACAATAGCAACAATATTTTTGCATGTACACATATTGCTCTACTTTAGGAAGATTTGTATAAGTTAATTAGAGAGAGAATATTCTATTACATGTTAACACTTTTGTTGCAGAGGTCCCGTACCAGTACTTGTGATGTCTTTATTATTTATTGCATCTGTATTCATGCTTCATATTTGGGGCAAGTATACTCGAACTTAGAATTAAGCTGGATATATTGAGAGATTGCACTGGGAGAATGAAGACAACACTAGGCTACGCAAATTCAATTGGCATTTTGAAATAAATATATATGGATTTTTAATATATATATTTATATTAAGATTATAAGGTGAACACTATATCGTGTTGAAGAGAGACTATTCATTTAAGATTCATTGCGATGTATAAATATCATTATTGTTATGCAGTCGAAATGTATTCAAGTTTCACAACGCAATAGAGATTTATAAAGAGGGAGTGATTCTTTTTGTTTTTTTAATAAATTCATTGATTACATATGAATGTGTGAAAACTGTGGAAATATTTTATTTGTATTCGTAATCTTATTGTTAAGAAATACTGGATAATATGTAATAGGAATAAAAATATGGACTTATTTTTTTCCTAATCTGATAGTTATTCATTTCGAAGTCTCATATTCAAAGAAAAGAATTACGTAAAGCGGTGTTACTGCGTCGGGAGATGCGGAGGTGTCGACGCAGCTATCGACGCGTAATTTCCACGCCAAGCATTTTCAGCGTAGCGCCGGCGCATATGGTATTGATTCTTGGCTTGATGGACCGAATTGCATTGCGCCGGTTCCCGAATTGAACAGAGAACAAGCGCGTTTCCGAGATAATGGCGCTAAACAGATACACGATCCGATCCATGTATGCGAATCGGACAGATAAATGGCATCAAAATTGGATAATAAAAAGTGGATAGTATATAAGGAGAGAAATGAAATATGATCAGAGGGGAAAGCATAATGGAAGGGAAAGAAATAAGAAAGAAGACAAAAGTATGCGGTAGTGAATAATGAGAGAAACAAAGATGAGCGAGAAGAAACAATATAAATGAGAAATAATAATATAATCATTTAATATCGCGATGACTGCAGAATATATTGAAGAGCGGAAGAAAGAAAATAGATTATGCAAATCAAAAGCGGGAATGGGGTGAAGGACAAAAGGTGAGAAAGAGAGAGAGTGAGAGAGAGAAACGTATTGTGAGGGGAGAGTTTAAAGGCGGAGGTGGAGAGCTGTATAGAGAGATGGCTGAGAGTGTGACAAAGAAATCCGATGAGATAGAGCCGTTTTATCATGTATCAGCGCCCTGAACTAAAAATATGTATCTCCTTGTGACATGTTTATGCACAAGCTCGTGCAAAGGGGTACTTACACACACGCGGTTTTAAAATTAATTTAAAATTAATTCGCGCAAATCGCGTATAATTGCATTTTGAACTAATTAAGACATAATTTCACACGTCAAAAAAAAAAAAAAAGAAGTTGAAATTTCATAATGGCGAGAAAACTAGGACGCATGAAAAGTGGTTTCGTCAGGTGATCCTGATGACGATATCAGGAGCGTCTTCCTCGGCCCATATTTCGATCCAGTCTGAAGTCTAACTTCGAAAGAAGACTTGTGGCACTGCCAAGAGTGCGCGTCATCATGTGAGAAAAAGAGAGTTAGAAGAGCGAGGAGGTGGACGGGGAGGTGCGCGATTCCGCCGCTCTTGGTGGAAGGGGTGGAGACGCATCTCGCGTTCACCGTCGTCAACGTGCGCGGGGACTTCGCGCAAGTCACGACGGACTTGCACATGATATTATCCGTGAATGCGGGAGTGCGCGCTCGTTTTAGCCGCGGTGACATCGCAAAGTTCCCCGTCGGTCGCGTTTCCCGTTCGAACGAAGCTGTGAACGAAAAGAAAACGTAACGTCGAAAACGCAGCAACGCAAGCAATGCGACCCTCCTCGAGAAAGGTAACTTTCTGCGCATTTTCGCTTGCTACTCTGGTTTAGAAAATTAGGAAAGAAACTTCTCGCATTTCACTACGGAGCTTCGACGCTTCATCAGCAGGCACTTCCTTGGTTCACGTCGAAATAAGTCACAGGTGTGTTTACGCAAAATTGTAGGAAAATTTATATTCTAACGAAAAGTTTGAAAGAACGCTGTTTGCAAGTTGAAGTCGTAAATACAATTTTACGAGTTGTATAACATTGATAACATTATCGGCAAGAAGTGCTGATAACGTCAGATTTAAAAAATATTTGATATCTGTATTTTACACAGCTGTATACGTGTATTATTTTTTTTTTTTTTTTTTTTTTTTTTGTAATTGTTGTACCTTGCTCGACAGTATCTTACAAAGATTAATGAGGATCTTCACCGATAAAAATAAAATTGCACGTAGGTGATTGAGAGATGTATTATACTCTGAGTCGCGTAAGACGGTAAGCTTTCAAGCTAGTTTTAAATTTATAAGCTACACAACGCCCTAGAACGCTCTCTCTCTCTCAAATTATTCAAAAAATTGCTGCCAAGAACGTGCAGAGTACTTCTTGTGTCATAAATTTCTCCGCGAATTTTTCCGACTTGTGTTATTGCACATCTCTTTTCAACGTGTCCGTTCTT
This sequence comes from Pseudomyrmex pallidus, assembly GCA_014825455.1. Taxonomy (NCBI): domain Eukaryota; kingdom Metazoa; phylum Arthropoda; class Insecta; order Hymenoptera; family Formicidae; genus Pseudomyrmex; species Pseudomyrmex pallidus. The sequence goes on along the minus strand of QVNV01000456.1, from coordinate 20,719 downwards.
TCTTCCCGCATTGCGGAAAGTGTGATGTATGTGCCGATATACCGTATACGCGTACTTACAAAAACATCTTCTTGACTCGCAAGCATGTAGAATGCATTAAAAATATTTTCCGGCCAGAATATTGATATCTAAAAAAACCGCATTCCATTTTCTCTTCTTTATTTTTTTTTTCTAAAATAAAGCGTCGGTGTCTGCTTGTTATTTTTTTCCGTTATTCTGCGCAGACCAAATTAAACGCAATTTTTATATTTGCGTTTAATAATGTGTTGTGGGAATTAAATGAATATATAAGTTTATCGCACACCGTAAACCACATCGCAATTTTATAAGAATTTAATTGCTGACCAGTACAGACGACAAAAATGTCTTCCAGACTTTGAGATAATTCATCATCATCAGAGACGATCGACGCGCTTGTCGTTAAACTATGGCGGTCGATATTTTGGACGAGGACCATCTTGCCGTAAGCGCGATCGTGACCGTCGTTATGCAGCTGATCTTCTTCACGATCGCGGCCACCTTTCAGATGGACAAAGTGACGGACTTCGCTGGCGGCACCAACTTCATCATCCTCGCACTCCTCACTTTCTTTCTCGGTCAAGTGGGCAAGGTAATTCAATACTGTCGCTGCTATATACCTCCTCTCGATTTTCTCGTTGCACACGTGCACGCGCGGATAGACGCGTGACGCGCGATAAAAATCAAATACGCACGCAATATATATTAAGACACACAAGCGTATATATTTACAGCACAAAGAAACTAGTTTTCTCGAAAAACTTTTTACGACTCTCGTTACACACCTTCTACGACGTATCCTATCCATTTGCAAATTGAAGTGACAATAATAATTCATGTTTCTCTCCTTCTGCGCGTAGACGTACGACAGCCGACAAGTTATGGTAACCGTGTTTGTGTGCCTGTGGGGTGCGCGGCTTTCCGGATATCTTCTCTATAGAATAATCAAAATAGGACGCGACAAAAGATTCGACGACCGTCGCAGCAACGTGATCCGTTTCGCCGTATTTTGGACGTTTCAGGTGAACTTAATTAATTTACGATATGTGTAGCAATAGCATGATCGCGAAATGTTTCGCTTTTTGCAAAAAAAAAAAAAAAAACGATATTGAAACGACATTGGTTCGCAGGCTATATGGGTGTACGTTGTCAGTCTGCCTGTGATAATAATCAATTCTCCGCGTCACAAAATACCGCCCGCTCCGAAAACGATGACAACACTGGACAGCGCCGGCACAGGTCTCTTCCTGATCGGTTTGTTGGCCGAAACCTACGCCGATCTGCAGAAATTCGCCTTCAAGCAGGACCCAGTGAATAACGGAAAATGGTGCAACGACGGTAAGAAAATGTTTTTTAATATACGAGATCCTTTGTTGTTTTCTTTTCTCAACAACAGTTGAGATCAATCTTCTCATCAAGTTAATGTTTTTTTTTTTTTAGGACTTTGGAGGCTGTCACGGCATCCGAATTATTTCGGTGAGATCGTTGTCTGGTGGGGAATCTTCGTAATATCTCTGAACGTTATTGAGGGAGCGGAATGGGTGGTTATTGCATCTCCGATTTTCACGACGTTCATTATTTTGTTCCTGTCAGGAATGCCATTATTGGAAAAAGCGTCAGACGAGAGATACCGAGAGTGAGTTTTTTTTTTTCTATATATGTGCAATAAAAACGTCGAGCAATAAATCTCGCGAAATTCTTTGGACGTTTATGTTTACGCTCTTCAGCTATGTAATGTTTGTTTTAAAAAAATAATTTCAGTAACGCGGAATACCGTTACTACAAGAAATCCACGTCACCGCTGATACCGATACCGCCGTCTATCTACGTCGAGGTACCGCGGTTTCTCAAGTTCATCTTGTGCTGTGAGTTCCCGCTCTACGACTCCCTGGATGTGAAACCGAAATCGGCTGTGACCGAGTCAACGTCCATCAGTCTCGCTGCGTCCACGTAGCTGTAATCTCACGTCGGACGTTCGAATTCAGAGTCCGGCGTGTGAGTCGACAGTCTCAGCTAAGGCCAGCACAGCCTTCTGAGATTTTTTTCTCTTTATCTCTCAATGGCCCTCCAAAAAAGCCCCCCCCGTCTGTTCCCTGATGAACACGATCTCGACAAATCGAATTGTAATTCCCTCCGCAATTTTCTCTCAAACAAAAAAATCGATATACGTGTGTATCATTCAAAGCAGGTTCTTCTTCAAGATGGAAAAAAAACCGAGATGTTATTATTTTTCTAACTAAAAGTCCTTTATCTCGACGGATATAGTGAGCAAACGGCACAGAGTGACTCTTTGTATAGGATCGAATGTGAGCGTAATGCATGAGAAAATAATTTATTTTTGTAGCGATGTTGCGCGGGTACCAATAAGAAAAAAAAAAGTAGCTTGCTGACCAATTCGATCATCGTTTCTATACAATAAGTCATCGACGGTGACTTGACTAGGTGTGTTAGATCGCGAATTCAAATGGTAAGTTCGGAACTTATCACGAATACAAAAAAAAAAAAAAAAAGATATCGACTTGGAGATGATAATTTACAACAAACCTGTTCAACTTCAGGCTTCCGAGCCAAGAGAAGTTTGTCCATCTCACACTGGTTCACTTAGTGTCTTCAGACGATTAACTTCGGACAGGTTTGATTTATATAATGTGATAATAAAACATAATTGGTAGTAATTTAAGATAAGGAATTACAAAACAATGTCACTATATTCAATAGCGTGAATAGCGTGAATTAAATTGCATTTGATGAATGAATAATATACGCTATACATATTGCTCTAAAAGTAGTAATTCGTTAAAATCAATTAGGCTGTCGTTTTTTCCTGTTTGTCCGTCAACGAACAACGTTGTTATCGTACACATACCGCAGAAACAAAATTCAAAACAAGATTTGAACGTATAATGACACGTTGGATAAAACGATATATATAATTAGTCTTTTAACGAGAACTAACAAAGTAATTAATAATAGTAACTTCTCTAAATTCAATCTGCTTAGTGTAATTGGAATGTAAAACCGATAGAGAAACTGAAACAGAACTAGACAAAAAAAGAAAAGAAAACGCGTATACCTACAAGTTCTGAAACAAGCAATATTTACCGCCAACGAGACGTAAAGCGAATATAATAAAATCGTCAATTATATACTTCGTTATCATTTCTGTCCATTCTGTTAGGCTACGTCATATAGGAATGTTTATGAAGAAATTTATTAGATGCAAATACATCCTGTATGTGCTCATGCGAGGTAACACTCACTACGTGCTCTCGCGTTTCTGTTTTCCTAATATAAAAATCTGGCTCATCTGGCATTAATTGAATTGATCATTCAATTCACGTGCTTTCCACGCGATAAGCATGCCGTAAGGAGACATAGAAGTAAAGTGTTTCGATTTAGTTGTATAAGAAAAAAAATTAAAACTATAATAGCAATCAGGTCGCAAAATATTGCATCGAGGCGCAAAACCCTGCGTATGGATAATAAAAAGTAAAATTATTGGATTAGAGCAATATTAAACATATCTATGTGCCGAATATAAAAAAAAAAAAAAAAAAATACGAAGAGTATCTGATAAAAACAAATTGAGAACGCAAAATCTAGAAAGCATATTACATGTATAGTAATAATAAAAAAAACTCGATACGCGCACGAATGAAACGTATCCCTTATGGATCCAATAATCCAAAAATGTTATTTCTCGATTGTTGTGTAATAAGTCTTCAAAGTTTAGATAATAAATTATTCCTTCGCTGACATGTGCTTTTTCAATTTTTTTTGTGTGATATCTTCTCTCTATTTACAGTTTTGCGCGACAAGTCCACAAGTTACATCAACACATTAATTACACGGAGAGACATTGTAGAGATTGGATTGCAATAAACACACACGTTACCACAAAAAAACTTTCTTAAAGTTCACTTTATATTTATAAACACATTTTATTTGTTCGTATGTATATCGTTAATAAATGGTGATATAATGACAATGAAATGTATAGCGCCGAGCATAAAACGAGAGCAGTCGTATTATATATATATAATATATAATTATTAATATATTCCTCTTATATATATATATATAATATGTATAATAATCTTACTTATCGGGTGGGCCTATCTACTGTGCTTGCAACGTTATGGTCTTGTCCAAAAAAATTGTTTTCTTTCATTCTCTAATTTATATTTTTACTCTTCATTCATACATTAATAATTCATATAATAATATATAACCACAGGTGAAAACATATGCGCCGTCCTAAGTATAAACAGCATCATCCACTAATCTTTTTTTCCACTTTTCTTTTTTCTTTTTTTGTTTTTTTTGTTTGTTTGTTTGTTTTGTTTTTACGTGATCATATCGTTATCAATAATACAGTAAGCTACTTAAAAATTGTAATATATCTTCGTGTCTTTGTGGAATATGTTTCGTCAGCTGCCGTAGAAAAACTACGCAGCCGCTACGCAAGTTCGTAGAAAAAACCTCAATTCCCGTTATACATCAAAATGTCGATTTTCGATGCATGAAAGACACTTTGTATTACGCAAGGTAATTTTTTTTTCCTCTACACGTCCGAAAAGTCGCGTACATCAATAATAATAATAATAATAATAAAAACACGTGCGGGCAGCACAAAGTTTTGAATATAAAAAGGACAAAAAAAAAAAAAAAAAAAAAAAAAAAAAAAAAAAAAAAAAAAAGAAGAAAACAAAGATGTGAAGAGGAGAAAGAGATGATAGGGGAGGAGGGAAAAATACGACTCCATTATACACGAATGGCATCTCCGCGTACCTAAGTCCGACTGCATTCGCGCGCGTCTACACGTAATATATATATATTTATTTATATATATATATATTTATATATATATATCTATAATATACAATTAATATTAATAATAAAAATAATAATAATAATATATATGCCGTTCACATCGCTTATCGCGGTTCTGTATTTCACTCAAAGTGATTGAGAAAGAAGATTGCAAAAGCATTTCGTATTCGTACAAAATAGAAAAAGTTAGTATCGTATTATTTTAAAGCAAGAAGAAGATTTGACTGCGCGCACGATCGACGATGTTGAAATGCGAACGGAATTGCGGCCGAACGGAAGAGCGGATCGAACTACTTTTCCATACAGCTTGTCAACTCCATTTGCATTCTACATTAGGCTGCCTGAGGACATCCGTTGCTAGCTGGTCAATTGGCGTGACTCGACTCCCGATTCGATTATTGAAAGAACACGAGAGAAGTAATTCAGTCAATCGATAACCCGACACTTGTTTTCGGTACGGACATATCAAGCTCCGTTCTTACTATCGTTATTACGGTTAGTATTAATATTATTATTGTTATCATTCTTCTTAATAGTAGTCATTTATTAATATTAACATTATTATTATTATTTTTATTATTATTATTATCATAATCGACGATTAAAGTATCGGGTCGCGTCTATGAACCGCTTCTTAGACGCAACGGTACTTCCTCAGATGGATACCAATGGACATTGTTCCAATGATATCCCGTAAAAAATCTCGTAAAATCTCATAAAAATTGCGTTAAAAAATCTGTTTGCAAAAGCTACAACCAGCGCGGCAATGTGAAAGTAAAACGCGCGATATACGTATGAACGTAAAAAAGAGAAAAAAAATCGCGAACTAAATTAAGGAGAAAAATTACGTTACGATGCGCGCAGGACGCAAGGTAACTTTGCACAGCAAGGATCATCAAGAGAAGCGAAGTAGGACGCTCTTCGCCCGGAAGGCGGGGACCGGTATGCCGTCGCTCGCGACTCTACCTTCGCTTCTCTTCCTTTCTTTTTGTTTTTCTTCTTCTACTACTTGTATCTTATAGCGTATACGCGCTATATTGCATTTGGCCACTGTCGACAAAGACCCCAGCTGCGTCAGACTATTGCAAATTCATATATTGCAATCCTACGTTTCTAATGACTTATGAGATAGCCCCGTTTTTCGTTTGTTCTTAGCAGAGCAGAGAAAGGGCGTGGGTTAGAAGATAATCGTTCCAGTACGTGTGTGTCTCGAGTGTGTCAATGTGTATATAAACGAAGTATTAACATTATACATGAGTTTATTAATATCTATATGTATAAGTAGAGAGCTTTTAGTTCTGAATCTCACATCTTTCTCACTCTCTCCCTCTCTTCCTCTCCCTCGTATACGCAAACACAAACACACAAACACACACACACATACACACGCACGCACTCTCTTTCTCATTCGCCGTCTCAACTTTCTTTTTCTCTCTTTCTTTCACGTACACACAATCTTTCACTTCCGGCAACTCCCTTCTCTCATTATCATGTTATACACGCTCTCTACAGCGTTCTCGTCTCCGTCGTCGTCACATTCGCACAACCACGCACACGCACACTTTTGCCCGTCATCAACTATCCCTCTCTCTTTCTCTCTATTTTTATTCATCCGACAGTACTTTTCGACTTTAAATCCTTGAAACGACTTATTACTTCCCTTCTACAACGAGACCGCTTATTTTCCATCTTTCTCCTTTTCTTTGTTCTCGTCAACCTCTTTGTCTTTTTCCTTGTCTTCCTTCTCTTCTTTGTCCGCCTTCTCCTTGTCGCCTTCCTTCTCCTCCTTGGACTCTTTGGACTCCTTCGCCTCCTCCTTGCCCTCTTTCTCCTCCTGCTTCTCGGGCTTCGGCAGATGCGTGTTCATGTCCAGGCTCGAGCAAATTTCGTCCCAATCCGGGAAGCATCGTTCCTTGACGCGCGAGCAATGGCCGACCAAGTTGGGACAGTTCTCAACCATGTAATCTCGCAGGCTGTAGGGCGTGTCTTTGTCGATGTACAGGATTTGAGCAAGGTGCGCGAACGCTACCACGTCCATCTGCGGAAATCAAACAATATATCGCTGATTTGAGATTTGCCCAATTACATAAATTACACAGATATGTAAGCCATAAAGCTTTTAATTTATGTATTAACAGTAAAGTTAATCAGAAATCAACGAGCGTTAAAAATCAACTCAATTGTTGGTTGTTTGATTTGGTATCTCTCTAACATCTGTGAGAGAAACAAGACCTACAATACGCAGCAAATACTACTAGTTGCCGTAGGCGGTGACACTGGATGGTGTTCACCGGTATTATCTTCGGTATCGGATTACAAGTAGGTAACCAAAGCTATTATTTACACAAGACACAAAATATGACCACTGGAATACCGCGGTGTAACAACGTGCGAAGTCTCTTTATTGCGACTGACAAATGCATGTATTTAACACAGATTATTAACACTTACGGTAGTCGGCTCATCCCCGAAGAAGAAAGGCTTGTCGGCAAGCGTGTCCGAGAGCACCTTGAGGTCGGTACAGCCGAACTGCGACACCTCCTCCGGACTATGCACGCCCATTCCCTGAGCCTTCACTTTCCTCGCGCCCTGCAACCAATCCAACTACCATCTCACTACAAATGGTCACGTTGCTTTGTTCTGCGCTCGCGTTTTCTTGTCTCGATACTACTTCAGCTACCACATTCATAGATTATCTACGATCACAAGCGCAGTGTGTGCACTCTCTAAACTATGAATGATTCTGGGGATAGCATGAAGTAAAGTTGTGATAACGTGTTAGTAGCAAAACTTGGTCGAAGTAAAATCCAAATAAAGATTGTACATACATTGTACACTGAGTTTGATAAATTGAAATTACTAGAGCGCATTTTTGAAAATACGTATTCAGAAAAAGAACAAAAAACAAATTAGCATTTTTGTCATCCAAATCCATAATTATTCCATATTATTAACATCTCAATAGGATCATCATCTCGACCAGAAAAACTCAACTCAAAAAACGATCGCCAACGAGATTGATCGCTTAGTTTTGTTAATACTAGAAAAACTGTAAGTACGAGCAACGTACTAACACGAACGCAGCTACAAATGTGAATATGCCACATGCATGATCAATAAAAAAAAATTAATGCGAACGTATAAAAGCTCGTGCGTTTTAAAAAACAAAAAAAAAGAGAGAATAAAGGTCGAGGGGAAAAATTTCTGCATACACACAACATTACACTATCATAATAATTATGGAAATAATGTGGAATGTAATTATGGAAATATGTGAACAACTTGCATAACAAATATGTGAAAAAAATGCGAGTGAATCATTTGAAAATCGATTGAAATGAGATCGGGAATCGTGAGTTATCGTGATTCTAGTGATTCTAATGACGTCCAAGTTGCTAGGTCACACCGAAATCACACGGCGAACGACAGGCGAGCCTCACCTTGCGTCCGAACGTGAGCTTGAAGAAGAAGTTCAAAATCGCGTTGGGTATACGTGATCCCAAGGCGAGCTGCAGATTGACCTTGTAGCCCTTCAGCACTTGATCGAGGTTCTTTGTGCGCCAGCACGCGACAACCCACACCAGGTGATTCTCGATCATCGAAATCATGGCGTGGGAGATACTTCGCTGCTCGGCCGTGAGACCGGCGTCCAGATCTTTGCCGAACTTCTGGCTTAGTTCGCGCAGTATGATGGTACTGTCCGCGATCTCCTCGCCGTTCAGCTCGACGAACGGCAACTGGCCCTTCTTGGAGCGGAACTTCATCTTGTGATCAACATTCTGAAACAGGCAAATTGAACGTTTTTTAATTACCGAAGCGTAATTAAAAATTTTCTGATAGAAAATTTACCTATCATGGATGGAAAAAGCAAACAAAAATATAATAAATTTTTGATATAAATGTTAATAATAGCTTATGTGTAATAACGAATAGCGTTATATAATATTATGTAACATATAACAATTTTGAATTATTACTACGTCGCAGATAAATAACGTCGCATTGTGAGGTGGGACAGACAAGGATAAGTAGAGATTATAGTCTCGCGGAGAGTACACGCTCTATTTATAGACATATGTGCTGCGTTAAACGCATAAGTGGGATATCGTGGCTTTCACAGGTGAATCAGCTTATTACACATAATCTGCGAACGTTTTACGCCTTGACATACGAGATGTTTGTAATCAACACCGTTTTGCTTCTTGGACAATTAATTCTTTAATCATTTTTTTCTCTAGATTTAACAAAATTGTCAGTATTAATTATCAATGTATTTAATGTAAACAATAATTAAACAAGTATTAAACAACAATAATAAATTTCTGTTAAAATCTCCCTCAAAGTAAATTAGGAAACGGAATTTTAAATCGTGAAAACATCGTAACGTCACCTTGAAAAACAACCCCTTTTCCCAAACAAGACCTGACAAACCAAACGAGAATAACAGGGGAAGGTAAATCGCACGGAAATTTTGTGCGCGAGAGAAAACGAGAAAGGGATTAAGACGTGTGCGAGCACGATGTGAGAAATACGGGGCGAAACGAGTCGGAAGAACGAACTTGAAACAGAGACAAACAAAAGAAGTGCCGTGGTCCGGTCCACCGTGCCAGCGAAGCCAATTACGAGGTTGAAAGACGTAAATACCGAAAAAAGATGGAAAAAGAGCGTGAAATTTACAGCCCGGGCTAAAAACGAAAGTAATATCGCGCGCACAAACGTATACGCGCGATATATCGCGCGAGCCTGTCGACGCCGACGACGCGCTACGCAGATCCATTGCTCCAGTTTTAACCCTTCGGTCGGCTGTGACGACAAGATCGATGAGGACCAGTAGTATGTATGTACGTACGAGCGTGCATAACACACGCGCGTGTATACCGACCACGTAGAGGGACCAAACGCTGACACATGTGTGCTGTCCCAGTGAGTCATCTTTTTTTTTTCTTTCTTTTCACGTCCCTCGTGTGTGTCCTTGCTCGTTTATTAATTGATCGATATTTTCCCTCAACGGAGGTCTTGAAATCGCCGCTGAATTCTATTTCACGAAGATGATGTACGAGTATAAAGAGATCGTCACTTTAAGAGAGCGTCACTTTGTTTTTTTTTTTTTTTTACCGAGATACAACAGTTTTCATTTCGTGTTATCTTTTGTCTTTCTATCGCTTAATCCTAGATATTTTGCATTCTAAGTTTGCACGGTGATCGATAGCCAAGAGCTGTTGCCGCTTCGTTGCAAAGCGAGGTCGTTCGCACCGAATGCCAATACATGTCGATGTCCATGTGTTACGTCATGTTTATTATTTATTAAAATCTTGTATGGTACGCGCGCGCGAGTTCTCCCCCGAGTCCGATATGAATACGATGATAATGAAGCTCCGGGCGGAGTCGGCTAAAATCCAATCGCCTCGATGTAATTAGATTGACATGTTCCATTACATCATGATTATTTATGATGAGATCTTCGCGTTTTGTGAACAAAATCGAATCTTTTTGAAGTGAAAAGAGAGACGGGAGTGGAAAAACAAGGGTAGAAAAAAGCACTTACTGCCATTGCCTAGGAGAAAATGTGAAATATAATCAAAACGAATTGTTTCGAATAAAAGAGACCATCGAGAAAACGGATTAAAATCTAGAGAGAGAGAGAGAGAGAGAGAGAGAGAGAGAGAAATTACGCTCCCCAAGCGTATGCCTTCTGCGCTACTTTACATCCTCAAATTAGACGCTTTTGAGGATGCAAAAATGAGCGCTCGCACGCTGAGATTTCAGCCTGTACACCGACCGAAGCATATTTTCAGATTACGCGCGGACGGGGAAATCTCGGGGAAATTTAAGTTCGTATCACACGTGACAATCTCCCCGTGCGGCTCTTGTTTTCGTGAACGCGCGCGTGCAATTAACATCCCTTCCAGTACACGTTAAACTCCCCGTGGTAAGTGTGTACTGTGTGTTGAAACATTTTGCATTTTCGATCACGAGAACCGAGGAGAGCAGCACGGGGCGGGGCCGCTCGCGCTTGCCTCGGCGCGACGCTACACGCGCGGAGAAGCCAAAAGAAACGGACGAAGGGTTGTTGGCTGGAACGGTGCAAGCGCAAGGGAGAGAAGCGCGAGCCGGAGGACGATGAACTCCGCGCGGCAGCAAGCAGCTTCCGTCGCCTGGCAACGTTTCCCCGCTTGGCCCCCCCGGCCCACCGCACCGGGCGCAGCGTCGACGCCATTGGGACACACACACACATACACATACATACATACGCACAGATGTATGTATGTATGTATGGTACATACATATGTATATTCACATCGTTTCTGGTGCACTCGCCATGGAATGGAGCTCTGGTGGTGGTTTTAGTTGTAGTGGTGATAGTTCTCTCTTTCTCCCCTATCTCTCGTCACCGTCATCGTCACAGTCACTCTCTCGTTGATCGTAGTCGCGGCCGCCGCCGTTTGCGCTGATATTGATCGCGGAATGGTGCTGCGAGAACCACCGACGCCGCTACCATCGTCGCCTCGGACGGTAACAAGTATAAAAGGACCACGCACGCATTTTCGCTGACAGAACGATCGGCAACGAGAAATCATCATCCGATCGACACGGACAAGACGGAATATGACCAAGGAAGGAAATGTGGAAAAGCATAAGAAGATATACACAGCGGACAGATGTTTCCAGGGTTCAAAGTTCGGAGCGAACTATCGATTAGGTTGGACCGCGCTTGAGCTTAGGTTGGGTCCAGGTACACACAGCAGCGGGGCCACCGGAGATTCGAACAGAAGATAGCTGCTGCGCTTCCGATTGTATTCCCCTGATATTTGTAGAATCACGGAGATTTTAAATGCGAAAAACAGCAGAGTGCACTCTGATTCGGATCGTTCGGAACAAACTTTTTTACATGTACACTCTTTTTGGAGTATCGTGTTCCCACTTCTCTCTTCTCTGTTCTTCTATGCAGAGAAAGAGAGAAAGAAAAACAGAGAGAGAGAGAGAGAGAGAGAGAGAGAGAGAGAGAGAGAGAGAGAGAGAGAGAGAATATATCTGCTTCTGCCAACATTGAATAAGTCTTCGTCAAGTGAGAAGCTACAAATCAGCCTGGTTCACGCCACGCGACAGCACGTCGGTGTCGCACGATCTACGCACATATCTGAACCCCTCATTCATCCTAATGGGCTAGAAGCATACTGTTTCCACGCCGCGTTACGCGCCGGCCGGTCGATGCTTTCCGACGCGACGGATGTCGCCAGAGAATTTGCATGTGTGCGCCACAGACGACGTGCGTCGCGTGGCGTAGCATAATTGGCTGCTCACTACAGCCCACCAGAGTAAAGGCACACGTAAACCGCCAATTTCATAAAATATGCATGCGATTTGCAACGTATTGCCACATACGAAAAAAAAAAAACCCCGCCAACTTATTAGCCGTGTGTATTTCAATAATTTATTATGCAACATTGTATTCTAATCTCTCCGCACGTAAAAAGAAAAAACATTTCTTTATTGCAATATTTTTTCTTTGTTATATTCAGGACACTTCGGTTGGGAGTGTCAGTTTAAAAAAATTCTCATATATTTGATGCTTATTTAAAAAAAAAAAAATATCGAAAATGAAACGAACGTATTTATTTGTTAGAAATAATGCGTTCGAAACACCTTGAAAAACTTCAATATGTCATGTCAAGTACATTTTCTTGTACATCATGTAACGTACGTGTTGGAGCATATTTAAAAAAAAAAAAAAAAAAAAAAAAAACGAACAGGAGAGTTAAACATGTATAGCATCGCGCAGCATGTCGTATCATATCGCTTGGATCAAGTAGATTGCTAGCTCAGCCGTTTAAACATACTTCTCGGATTCACTACGTCGGATTTACTTTCGCTTACTGTATTTAAAATGCTGACATAAATTAACTTCCAGGCGGTCGTGTGCTGCAGTTATATCATTTAAAAAAAAAAAATCTTTTTTCTTACATTTCCTTCATAAGTTTTACTCTTTTATCGCGGTCGAGAGATCTTCCAGTCTTTGTTTCCAAAATGCCGTTTCCACGGCGTGCGACTTGAAGTCGTTGAAGTATTCTTCAAAATTTTTTAAAATTCTCACACTATTTTAACTTAATTTTTTTTCGGTTTTCGGCCTCTCTGCGATTCTTTGAAAGTCTCTACCGAAGTAATATCAGACTCATATCAGAGAGACAGAAAGAGCGTCGAATCTCGATTGAATTTTTTACGCGCTTACGCGACCAATAAAAAAGCACCGATGAGCGCGAAGTGTAAGTTCTTGTTCCAATAATCGGTCAAATTGGGGAGAAACACCACCACGCCTTGCATTCATCGGACGGTGAATTATCTCGACATTTAACCCGTTGTTTCTGCGAGCGTGACACCATAAAGTCGCACAATGGGGCCCGTTCATGTCGCGTAAACTATCTTACGAAACACGATAACCGCATCGATCTCCTTCTGACGCAGATAAATAGCCCTGAATAGCTTGTCGGGACGAGGCCAAGAGTTGCAAAGCTCTTCGTCCCAACAATGCCAAGTTTTCGGAAAAAAACTTCAAGTTTTTTGGTTTTGTTCTTTTCACAAAAAATTTCTCGAGAGACAAAAAGGCCAAAAGTAATTTCGTTATTTAATAATTCAACAACTTTCAAACATGATTTCAACATGGCATTTTATATGTATAATGGCTAATAAAAATTTTCAACAAACGTTTAATTAATTCAGCTATGTTGTTTTAAAATCACAGGTAACAATTTTCAATTAGTGCTGTAAAATTAAATAAATTTGTACAATTACATATGCGCGTTTAATTACATTTTCCTATGCAATGCGGGATCTTCTCAAACAATTTTGAAAACTCACATAATTTTATTAAACAGTTGAGTTTTATAATACATTATTATCATTATTGTCGTTATCGTGATGTTCTTTATTCAAACGTATCCTTCAATCTCAGACAGCGGCTACGTAAAAGAATTCCAATTGCAACAACGCAACAGTTTTCCTATAGAAATAATTAAATTTCTCGCTTTTTTGCACAATGGCTTCTCTGTATTTTTTTATCACAGCTGATAACATCGTCGGGACGTATCGTCGATAAGTGCGAATCGTTCTTGCGAAAAGGGACGAACAAAAAGAAAGAGAAAAGAAAAAACATTTATACGAGAGAAAAAAGAGAACGCGAGTCCCGAAGCATTCGGAGACGACGCGCGCAGATCGGTGCGCGTCGTCTATTTTTCTATGGAGTGCAATGAACCCCCCGTCCTTCATCCCGCCCCCGGGGCGCGGCGTGACCGAATGAATTTCTCGCGGTCGAATGGAATGTCAGAGGCCGACGAAGACGAGAAGGGAGATGACCGATGACGACGATGACGGCGGCGGCGGTCGCAGCCTTCTTCTTCCGCGGCGTTCCTCCGCGCGATAAGATAAGCCGTAATGAGGTTCAATTGGAAGATTAATTAATTAAAACCTACGGTGAAGAAGTTAAATTGGACGGTATTGCGGACGGTATGCGGGCATATGTGTGTTCAGCTTGGTTGGTCGGACGGCGAAGAGTGCACGAAGAGTGCAGCAGCACGCGCGTACTGTTGCGCTTCTGCGTACAGAAAAGCGCGTGCGTGTGTGTACGCGAGGCGAGCTATGTGCTGCCCACTGCGAGATGGAGGCGAATAAAGAGAATAAAAAGACGAGGGCGCGAGGGATTTACAGCTGCCGGGATACGGAGAGAAAGAGAGAGAGAGAGAGAGACCCGTAATTATGTTGCGGCTGCTGGCGCGAGGCGTTGACGAACGTGAAGCGTTTCTCGGCGATGCGTCGAGCCCACGAACATTTACGATATCCTCGACGCCCATTGTCACTGATGAATATACGCAACATTTATTTATTTTAACGTGATATTAAACAGTTGTATGTACTGAGACATTTGAAACGGAACGCGCAAAACGAATATTACTCCGCGAACGCGTCAGCAATTTCTTGATGGAACTGTAGATTTTCCATATATTGATTGAATAAAAAATTCTATTTTATTATAATTTTCAATTAATTTAACGCAGCGTGTGATATTCTCGTGCGTAATTTCTTACAGTCTGTGACAATCTAAAAAACTATTCAGAACATAACAAATGAGCATGTACGAAAGAACTTGACCTTTATTGTCGCGTAAGCTCGTTACCCTAATTTGATCCTAATTAAACTCAAATCTCACGCACACGTAATTGTTATCGTTAAAACGATCGGTCGAAAAAGGTATTCGGTCGTGCTGCCAACAAAATTGTGCGATTAAAGGTTAATAAATTTTATCAGCGGAGTTTATTAAGCGCCGTGGAAAGAAGCTTTGTTCTTTTTATTTTTCTCGGAACCGCAAGACTTTGTGACAAGTCGTAAAATAATTACGGCAAAGCAGCGTCTCTTGGAAAATGCGACGGGCGGACGCGCATTGCGATTTCCTTTTGTAACGAGAATATAAGAGAGAGAGAGAGAGAGATAGAGAGGGATGGCAATCGCATTTTCAGGCCGGACAATCTAGTCAGCGACTAATAGAATGTAATAGAACGCTCGCCAGTCACTGCCTTGCCCTCTCCTCGTTCTTCCACGTACCCTTTCGCTACCCTTTTCTACCATCTACCACACCGCTTGTCTCTCGTCTCGCTCGCGTTCTCGTGCGCCTCCGACGCATCCGCAGCAGACTTTTCTCTTTGTCCACGCGCTTTGTTCTTGTTGCGCGCGCGAGAGATACGCGCGGGGCGATCGTGCCGACGCTCTAGAGCGAGAGAGAAAGAGATCTTTCGCCGTTATTTTAAGAGCCGCGCTTCTGCCCCCGCATTTATTTTTGTGCTCTCTCGTTCTTATTTCTATATGTCGCCGTATTTGAAATTAGTCAGCTGGCGCGCCGCACAAAAAATTCCACTTCACACACACACACACACAAAAAACAACCAATTCGTGTTTACTTTTTACTCGCGATTTATTTTCAACTCGCTGTGACAATTAAATGCTTTGCCCGATGTAGTGACTATAGCTGCGATATACAATACAGCTACTTCACAATTCTCGAAAATAATTTTCATTTATTTATTTATTTTTATTTATTTATTTTCTCATTTATCCTCGAAAACTCCCGACATTGAAAACAAACAGTATATAATTGAAATAAATATTACAAGAGGAGAAAACTGTGTACATAAAAGTAATGCGAAGTGAAGACAAATACTTTGTCGAGGAAGATACACCGTCTTGCAAAGTGCTGAGTTCAAATTTTTGATCTTATCTTGTAAATGTATATTTCAACGATCTAATTAGCCAGCATATGGACTTCTAAGAATGAAATGCAAGAAGAGAAAAGGCGAAATTCAATATGCATTATGCAAAAAATTCAGCTTTCACAGTTCTCATTTGTGTAATCAAGAAACATGGATGGTTGTTGACACATTTTTTTATGTGTGTGAAAATGACGTAACGTTTTCTACAGAAATTGCAATTACGTACAGAATTTGCGGAGTGAGGAAAATTTAAAAATTTTAAACACCGCAGGTGTTTTTGTAAGAGAAAATTTTAAATATGTAACAAAACCAGAATCCCGCACAATTTTTGCTTTTCCGCTCTACTGAATCGCATGATACGGTAACGGGGTATGAACCAAATACGCCTCACGTGCAGTTAGCAAGTTCGAATGCGTATTGTTCAAAGAACAATTCGCATATTGTTCGTCTGCGTGTGCGCGTGTCGTGTGTACCTTGTACACATAATTTACCTACCTACGTGAAAAGTTGCGCAAATCTCTGCTGCGTTTTTAGAAACACGAAAGTATGAAAGACCGAAACGATAACAGAAACGGCGAGAGAAAAAAATAAAGAGATAATGTGGAGTTGATAAAACCATGTTTTTAAGCGTCAAAAAGAATAAGTAAAAGTCACAAAAACTCATCGTAAAACGACACAATATTATCAAGAAATAAAATTCCACAACCAAGTCTTTTCATCAGTATGCCGTCAACGTCGACGCGATATCATATTCTTATTTCTTGATAATGTGTCGTTTTACGATGAGTTTTTGTGACTTTTATTCTTCTTGACGTTTTTAAACACGCGGTTTTATCGACTCGACATTATCTACAGTTTTTTTTATTGGTTCATTAATATTTTATTTAAAGCGCATCGTCGTTGTTACATTATTGTGTTTCTTGAAATATTGAGAAAAATCCTACAAGAACAACTGGAACGTCTTTTATAAAAAATAAAGTTTGAAGAAACAATTTTTATAAATTATCCAGTAACACATTAACTATCGCATCAAATCCTTAATTTAACCGTACTATATTTTAAGTAACATCAACGAAAGGAGCAAGAATCAGTTGCTCCCATTTTGAAATCTCTCCGTGTAAGAGAGAAATTTTATAAAATTCGCGCTCCTCACCTCAGAGCAATTTGTTTTCGAGATAAATTCTCTCAAAATTTCTCTCTTTCTCTCTCTTTCTCTCCCGGGAACAAGAAAGTTTTTGCGAAAGAAAATCTCGTTGAAATCTCTCGACTATTCAGAGAACAGTTCTATCGCGAATACACTTTATCGAGACGCGCGTCCCGAGATCATTCCGGATAAAGGAAACTCCGGATAAAGTCTCGTCTCTCGTGTGAGAACGTTCAGAAATATGGGTAACAAAGACGAGAAAAATACACTCGTCGCGCGACTATTCTATTCCGCGTGGAACGATAAACCGTCGAGAGATCGTTTTCACGCGGATTTGCGAGACTATGGGTATGTCGTCGCGAAGACGAGACATAGACGTTTTCCCGTCCGACAACATCGCCCGACGCAGAGAAACGTCAGGCTCTCGGAAAGGCGCACTTTGTAACGCTCCCCCGGTAACGATAATCGCGCGCCCGTCAAGTGCGGATTTTCATGCATCTGGAAGCGTCTAGAGCGGCTCTCAGGTTCACCTCTCTTACCGCAGGTAATATCGCGTAACGGGATCGATAAATATCATCGGCGAGCTATCGCGTTACACACGGGATTGCGGGATAAGATACAGACGCGAAACTCATGTCACGAGCAATCGATATCACGCCAGTACGTCGAGCGAGTACTGCGTATTTAAGAAAAGCAATCGCGGAGAGAGGACGAGTTTGTACCTGCAAATGTACGTACGAAACACACACACGATGCAGCAGATCGCGTTGCATACGGCGCGATCCTGCGTAAGTGGCGTGAAACGCGAGACATTACATGAATTATCGTACATGAATCAATCTCCGCTGGCGTAACAGATAATGTGAATATGATATTTCTCCATTAAGATAAGATCGGCAGCTGCTGTGACACATTTCCTAAACATTCATACATAAGCATCTCGTGGCGCAATAACAGATATTTCGAACAAAAAATTATGTACGCATTAGCAGCGTATGACATATCGTTCAAACTTATAGAGATTTTGAAAAGTTCAAAGTGAAAACGCGAGACGAGAAAAGAAAAAATAAACATACTTATACAAGATGAATGCTTCAGCAACTGGTAGCTAAACTCGTATTGTATTTTACTCTCTCTAAAGGTAATAAAAAAAAAGGTCATATAAACATGGATTTGGAAACTCTTTTCAAGATACAAGCACTTTTTGTTTACCTCGAAATTTTACAAGCATTTGTAAAATATTCTTACAAACAAAAAACGTTTATCTTTTTTCATCCTTAGGAGTAAAATACGATACCAAAGATTGGCCACCAATTTCTAAAGCACTCTGTGTGTAGTATGTGAAAGTTTATAAAAAATTGCAATCTTCAAATCAGTGAAAAAAAAAAAACTTATCGTTTTATATCGTCATATCAGCTTAACGCGCTGAAATTACAAATTATCATAGAAATTTAAAATGTACTTTTTAGCGCAAAAAAACGGAATGATATCGATCTTCAACTGGTGCTACGACTTTTTTAGCTCACGGCTTCTTCAGAGAACGAGACTAATTACCGCAATCATCAACGCTCTCGCTTTGCAACACCGCGTACTAATTGTCACAAGTTCTCGAATTATCTAAACCAACATTCCGAGTGGAACTCAAGCGCGTGTCGCAATGGAACCGGTAACTATAAGACTCGATATCAGGATAAAAAAGTTGCGCCGCGAATATACGCGTCGCTTAATTGTAACGCTCTGAAATCAGTTAATTTACGACCGACACTATTAGCTACGTATTACGAGATCATGTATCACGACCGGTCGTGGTTGATTAGTCGCCGCGCTTCGTTTTCGTCCGTGGAATGTGCGAAATTTATCGCCGACAGAAGTTTCAACAAAATCGGCGTCAACTCCGTCGTTCGGATCACTCCAGTAACAGCAAATAAAATAAATCAAAGACGTAAACACGATAATGACACATTCTTGCGTACTTTGTCCGGTTGACTTCTCAATTGGAAAATTTGCTAACATTTTATCATTTATCCGCACGGAATATTTTTGTGAGTCTTATTTATACACTCGCGTCAGCAAACGCTGTTTACTGATCTTGTTAATCATTCGCGATATCATGGCATTTTACGCTTCGCTGCGAAAGAGGAATGATCCGAATGATCGTTCAAACACACTGACTCACTCAGAAGTTGTTTTCGCTCTTAGTAGAAGAAAAAACCACAAAACTTCGTTGAAGATCTATTAAAAAAAAAAAAAAAGTAACAGTCTATATAAAATGTACGCGGATCGTAGAGTTAAAGTAGGTTTATTACAATATTCGTTCAGACAAAATTAATATAACGCATTCTTTTCTAATAGACAACTAAAATTTTATCTAAAACGAATCCTCTACTCTTCGCGTACAAATGCTGCCGTTAAAACTAAATCTTGCTTAAACTAACGAGTTGTCCGAAACGGAATCGTTTCCCGCTATCGCGCTCCGTGTCTGAACCAGGCTAGCGTAAACCTATAATCTGATTTTGGGTAATGAACATAAATCTCGATCGTGCAAACGGCCCCGTAGCGAAATTTCGAGAGAAGGAAGGAGAAACGCGCGAAAAGTAATTCCGCAGCTGTGTGTGTGGAAAATTGTTTTTCTTTTTTTTTTCCCATCTCATCGGCAGCTCGTCAATATGTATCGCATTATTTCCGATGCGCACCACGACGCGTTCTCGAGGGCTGTCCATCTTGCGACGGACGTGCGGCGAGTTCCCGCGCATCGCTATATAAAGGAGCGTGCGGCGCAACCGCACGTTCGTGATCGGCCTTATACACATTCCTCTTTGTCGTCTTCTCGTCGTCGTCGTCGTCGTCGTCACCGCAGCGTCCTGTCGCGGGAGAACGCGCCTCATGAATACCGATTTCCATCCCGCGCTTTCTCGCGAATTATTGACGTAACGCGGCCTTTGGCACGCGCTCGAATAACAAACGCGCGATATAGCGAGCTTCTCCTCGGCGAGTACGTAATACGCAAAGATGTATATGCGAATCGAAACACGATTTCTCGATACTCCCAAGATCTACGTGCAAAAATTCAACAAAATCGAAACGTAAGAGACCGTGACACGCACGCCTACACACGATTTTTTTTAGACACAATAAAACCTCCGAGTCGAAAAGGGACTTGGAGATCCTCAAGTGAAATTTGACATCTCGAAAGATGTTTGTTTATTTTAATCGCAACGAAGTCGAACGCTCTTCCCCAATTCGGGCGATCTTTCCTTGGTGGTTCAGGTCCTAATGTTTAAAATATGAGGTGGATTTATTTACATCCGTTCAGAGACACGAAACGGTAGTAGGTAGTTGTTCTGTTCAGATGTACATTGATGCAAGAGCTTCTAATGTAATTTATACAAAGCGTGGCGACATCATCCTACCTTAGAGATGTTTGCATTAACGTGCGCATTAATGGCTGAACAAAACTGTTTCGTTACTGCTT
>QVNV01000455.1:0-20237 GCA_014825455.1 Pseudomyrmex pallidus | reverse complement strand
TTTTTTTCAAGTATTCATTCATATGCATTACAACTTCTGATAAAAATAACTGTTGATACAATAATATCTCTTATTGAGTAATAAAATATATTTTTTTCTTTTCTTTTTTTTAAACTTAACTTACATACTCGTTTAATAAATTAAAAATGTGAAATAGTCGAACAATTGTGAAACAGCTCAGGACGCGTCAACTCTTCAAAAAAAAATAGCGCACGTGAATTGTGGGATCGTTCAAGTGCTTGTGTGTTTGCAATTATCGCAATTTCATGTGAGAAAACGTTAAATTAATCGAGCATGTGATTGTAACTGACGCTGCTCTTCGCGGATCTATGACGATTCTCCGTATCAAATGTTGAATATAAAGTTAGCGGGCAATATAAATCGCATTTTTTAAATATCAATTTGATTATATACTGAATTAGAAGACAATTTAATTCGCATATCGTGTGCATTTTTGTGTGAAAAAGATTTTGCACGTGAATTATGTGAATTGCACGAAATGCAAGAAGAGAATTTCACAGACGCGCGATAATGTCCATCTAAAAACATAAACTTCACCGAGCGAACATTTACATTTCTCCTATTAAACATAACCAGAACTTGTCCGATCGCGAGGGATAAGAACTCGTCGCTATAAACTACTCGGTTTTACTGAATCCACGTACCTGACGTTCGCGTATCCATTTGGTACGTGTGCCATTCGCGAAGATAAAAAAAAAAAAAAAAAAAAAAGGATATTTCGTACAGAAGAGAGTTCATGGAAATATATTTTTCAGAACGCCGTAGAGGAGGAGAGCAGGTTTTTTTTTTGGTACGTAGGGCGGGAAAAATTATAACGGCAAACGCCGCGACTAATGCAACTTCAACATAGACGTCGTACGCGAATGCTCTTAATTTGTCGAACTTTTTCAATCGCAAGTTTCTGCAGTTTCCTCTGCGCCGTTGTGTTTCTCAACTTCGAATAGTTGAAACATCTCGAAAACAACATAAAAGCGCGTTTCATTCCTAGCGTGTGTACGTGACAGGCCCCGCGGCTTCTTGCTGAGTCAGAAGCAAAATCGAAAATGTCTGCGGATGCCGCGACAACAATAGATCGGACCGAAGTCCGTCTATATAATTCGATAATTAGAAGTTTTCATCCGATACCCTTCATTTGACATAGCGTGACTTGTCCGAATAGCTCGCAATCAGTCATAATTTTTCTCATATCGCATGCCACGCGTTTGTGTCTACCCAGCTAGATATCACAAAGATTTCCTCACAATAAGAGAGATGCAGTGTGTGTAATCTTTTTACAAGTTTATCTTATTGTAAACAACGTGGCTGACGTTCTATTGATAAGGAGAATTTTTTGTTATCTTTTTTTTTCTTTAGCAAAATTGAACGTGTCACATGCTGCAATTTTTATGAGTGACAAATTGAGCTGTTGACATGACATAATATGACATAACATTAGGAATAAAAACATCGATAATGTCGGTGCGCGTTAAGTGAACCGCGGACAACTGAGCTGTACGATAATGACGCTATAAAAAAATATTATGTATCACCTTATCAAATGCATTGGCTGCTTAAAAGTTTCCCTTATTACATAATATACACATACAAAGATAAAATCTTGATTACGAATATGGATGAAATATAGTAAGAGAATATACCTTATAATTTTATTAAACGGTAATTGTCAGCAATTTTGTGGAGAATCCTGATATATATTTGTAAAGTAACTTACAAAATATATATATATTTTTTTTGTTTTATAATAAAAGTCATATTAGAGACTTTAGCATTAATATATCAAATAGAACGTTATTCCATTTCTCTCCCGTGTATTCACAAGTGTTTCTTTTGCAATTCATATTTTTATCTCATCGTGTACAAACATAAATGACGATGCGTTTTGTTTGAATTTAATATCTGTCATATTTTATGGCATATAAATGTGTATATTATTTATAAATGTGTATATTGTTAAAACCGAGTTTATCGTGGTCGCAGAGAGAACTTGATCAAAGTTCAGAAATTATTATTGTTTCTTACGACAGGTCTATCCGCTCAAAAAAGACATCCATGAATATATGAGCTGATAAATCATAAAGTATGAAACGCAGTATTCACAAATCAATTTGCATTTCTTTCCCTGTTATCTTAATGTTATACATACTACGAAAATGTGAGCGAGAGTCACCGGATCAAAGGATACCATTGTATATAACGAGGATAAAGCGATTAATGCGTATTGAAACAAAAATTTGATGCTAAATAAACAAAACAAATGTTAAAAAAATTAAAACAAGATAAAATTTACATAATAAAATAATTTTAATATTTATTTAGTTTTGTTTTTTTATGTCTAGATGTGAAAATAAACACATAAATACAAAAAAGCTAAACATGAAATAATTTTAAAAAATAATTTTATATAATTTTTGCAAATAAAGGAAATTTTTTTCAGTTTTTAATTTTACACACACACACAATAAGCATTTGAATATAATTTAATTAAAATAATAATCAAAAGATTTTTTTATAACTTGTGCGAAATTGAATTTGTAAAGAAATTGAATTATTGGAAATAAGATATTATCTCGAAAAAGAGACGATATTCGGTCATATAAATTACGATTCCTCGAGAATTGGATGAACCTTTAAAGGATATTGAAGTAGCCGAAAAGAGAGATATAGCTTCGCATTATCGATTGCAGATGTTCAAAACCGATGAATGAATCATATTACGTTTATTACGTGCGTGTCATTTTCTTGCACGGAGAATGCTTCAATGCGGCAATATGTCTTTTCGTGAAATCGTGAAGCGCGGAGAGTTTTGAAAGGCGTTTCTCTTGAAGTTGTCAGTGAACAGTGGAATATGCTGACGTGAAGGAGATCGTTGACAGACGAATAGAGAAGTCTCGTCGTGTGTGTCCGTTGTGAGGACGACGGACGGGAAGTTGTCTGCCTCTTCGAACGGCGGCTAATGTGTGACAAGTAGCTAAGAACCGTCTAACCGTCTGACTTGAACCGACTGCATATTAATAGATCCTAATATGCGCAGTCGCGCGCATTGCTCTTAAGCCCGGCGTCATTATGTCAGCCGTTTGTCCGTCGAAAACTATAAAAGCCCATCCGTGCGCGCGTTCGGAACGATTCTATTCCGCCAACAATTTGATGCGCGCGAAGCATTTCTTGTCCAAAAACATCAATGAGGTACTAAGTACAAACGGTTTCTGCAATTTTCCGTCGTAATGGAAGAGACAACGTGCGGATTTATTAGCTCCCGAGATAGGTAGACGCTACTTGTAATCTATCACGAAGCTAAAATGAAAATATATCCGCGCTGAAGTCTCCCGTTTCGGTACGCATAATGTCCGAAGATATCTGCGAGTATAGATTTGACAAATTGTCAGCCCTACTGCTTGCCAAGAGTGTTTCGTTTGTCGATTCGTTATTTCAAATGATGCAAAAAACAAAACTATCAGCCGTTAATATAAACTCTTACATCATCGCGCTGTTTTTAATTATGTGAGCATAAATTATCAAGTACAACAAAAAAATTTGGTTTACAATAACATTTATGATTATTTATTGTCGCGCTGTGTGCATGCTTATTATGTATATAACGTCACGCGTTTCAATGAAGACGTGTATACATTATCATGATGTATACACTTATGGCGATGGATATAGATATGCAAAATGTGTAAAATCATGCGCATCGTCGAAAACATCTTTTGCATTTCCATTAATACAAAAACTATTCTCGGACTGATCATATGCATCAATGCATGTGAGTTATTGTCATTGGATATATATTGCTACGAAATATCGCGAATTACGTGATATTTTTCAGAAAGAGAAAAAGAAAAAATGAGAGAGGCAATGAGAAAGAGAGAGAGAAAGAGAGAAACAAGAAAAACAACCAGATCATTAAACATAGCACCATTAAAATTATGCAGAAAATAATACAAAGTAAGATATCAAAAGTAAATTTAATGAGAATATAATATCAAGGTGCACGTAAAACGCGCGTTTCGTTTTGGAATATACAAATAAGAAAAAAATGTGTTTGGTACGTTATCGCTAGACCGTTTATCACGTATGAATATTTAGACATGAATATCTACAATGTTACACAATGTATCAGTACAAAGAGATAAACTGTTATCAAACTTTTAACAGTTTTGCTTATTATTAATCTCTCATTTTTTTATTAACTTGTCCTCAAACTGATAACTCGCATAAATAAATTGTAACATATTTATCGAAATCTTTCACATAAATTCTGTTCTTGTTCGATACGGAGGATTTTAAGATTCAAATGTATAAATTTGAAAATATATACTTCGTACATTATCGCTTGCATACAGTACGGTTCTCATAAATATTTTTCCACGCTATTGAGAACAACATTTTCCTGTGTACACGTTTCCGCCGCGGTCAGTAATTATCTATATCTGTTGATTAGCATGGAAAAATAAAACAATAATTTTAAATGAAGCTTTTCAAAGCACCAGCGGAAAGAAAAATTAGCAAGTAGTTGCGGTAATAACTACAAATTTGCCATCATATTTTTGCCGCGGACAATCGGCATGCAAGACGAGCTTTTGATGAGCCAATTTAATGAGTAATCGATGAGTAATATCGATATAAATCCTCGGAAGAAAGACACAATCGCGGAAAGCTCGAAAAGTTTCATTGTCATAAGGAACGATAGAATAAGAGAGTGAGAGAGAAAGAATCTGGATAAAAAGTATAGTTGCTGACTTACCGGTTTCTTGCCCTTTGTCGTGCGTGAATATTTTTGGTCGACATCGCGTGGATACGGGGAAACGCGTGGGTGTCTCTGCGACTGTCTCGTATGCCAACCCCAATCTATTAGACATCTTAGTGTACGTGCACGTTTTTCTCACGCACATATGATACCACATATGCACGCGTGTGCATTCGGGCCAAGCCTCTTTTTGCTTTCTTCGCTCCCCACCCTCTGTCCTTCTTTTGCCGCCGACAATCGGTATAAAAAAAAAAAAAAAATAAATAAAAAAGAGGATTGCGCTCGCAAGAGACAATGCCGATGTTCGTTCTCTCCGCAGAATTTCGAGAAGCGAATGACCGGGGTGTACTTGAAAAATTGATCGCGAGTTGGCCCGGCACTGGCCGTTCGAAATATCTTCTCATTCGCGAACGAAGCGAGAAAGTGACGATGGTCGAGAAGCGTAAAAACAAAAAAAAAGGCAGAGAGAGAGAGTAAAATTATTGCGAGACTTTTAAAGGGAATTTTGAAGAGAAAAATGCTGCTCGCGTGTGAAACACATATTAATGAAATATTTAAAAAATTCTTTTTTGTATTTCTTTTTTATTTTCTTTTAGAAATTAATGTATGAATGTGATGGTAAATATATTAACAAATCGATGTGGAACTTTAAAGTGGCAGCCACTGCTATTTCCGAACGTACTGACAGAAAACATCGGAAAATATTGAGTGAATCTAAATGTAATAAATGTTAAAGTACTTATACTGGTCAGTGTATATACAGTGACCGGTCGTAGCTTGGAATGGAACGCGCTTCGCTCGAGAGCAGAAGGTAAAACGCGCGGTTGCGAGGCCACAATTCGAATTCCGCGCGGCCGTAAAGCGGCACCTTGCATGTTACCCGACGGGCCCTCGCGCTGAACAATTACTGCGATATTATTTATATTGATGCTCCGCATCGTTTCGTCATTCCGTTTCTTTCGTCGCGTTATGTCACGGTTATACAGAAGCGTTCTCTGGGGGCTCTCTTTTCCGGCGACCGGTTCGCTCCGCGTTTCTTTTGCCCGTCCTTCGCGCAAAACCTGGTGAACATTCCTTCGCGGAAGAGGCGAAGGTCGCCAATTATCGAGTGGCGAGTCGCGAAGGCGGTTTAATGCGATCCCCTATGACGGGTCATATTCGGTTCCTCTTTTTGTTCTTGTCACTGCCGATGCCAGGCGACGATTCCACGTTGGCGTCAAAGAGCACCGACCGCTGCGTAAATCCTACTACCGATGCGTTCGTCTCCGTTTCTCCACTTGTGCATCTCTTCGTCTTTATCGTTCTTTCTCTCTCTCTCTCTCTCTTTTTTTCTCTTTCGCTCTTCTCCTCGTTCTCCTGTTGGATCCTTTCTTTCTTCTTTCCACCGGGACATCATCGTTCTTCTCTCACGCTTTGTGCAGTACGAAAACCGCGTGAGAGCCGAAGAAAGGTCGGATTCTGGTGACCGATGCGTGTCGTAACCGTAATTCCTTAAAAAAAAAGATTCCGATGCTCACCTTTCTTTCTTCTGTGTGATTAGCTTCTGTCATCGAGTAACCTTTTCTTCTTTGTCCGTTTCTCCGGTCCCTTGGACGCTTCTTCCTTTCGCGTTTCTTCTTGCGTTGACATCAACCGTTGTCAACTGATATCCCCAACAGTTTGAGATAAGACGAAATAGAAACATTTTTTTGCGACCAATTTATTTGCAATAAATATTTTATTGAATTGTTTTGCTAAATTTTTTTTCTATATCGCAACTTCTTTATGCGCGATTTGTGTGTTCAACTTCATAGAAACTTACAACATAGTGATTAAATTAAGTTGATGTGAACGACTCGAATGATTTCAGAATATAGATGCGCTATAAACTATTCGTGAAGTATACTTTTTTTTTTCTTTTTTTTAATTTTACTACAGTGTAAGTCCGAAATTGATAGAATGATCGCAACGAGTAGAAAGTTTCAAGGACAACGAACGACGACTAGTTATTAAGAATTATAGGCTGAGTGATGTGAATTATTCATAAAATACAAGTCGAACGGGTATGGACGAAATTTTTAAACGACGCAACACACACAGATGACACGTTGCCTTGAACTTATGGATGGAATGAATAATTTCGGCATGACATTATATAATAAAATAATTCACGCAAGTGTTGTTGCTGCTGCTGTTGCTATGTGTGTGTGTGTGTGTGTGTGTGTGTGTGTGTGTGCGTCAAATTATTTCCGTAATCAAACTAGCATCTATGTTTAAAAAAAATGTTGCATATCGTTAAGCAACACATTAATACAATATTTATAGTATAATTTATGATAATGAAGCGGGAATTATTAATCGAACCGATTATCCTTGTAAGAAACTAAGCAAACGCATATTCATACAATTTTAATGAATTATTGAATAATTCATTTATGTCTAATTAAATTATGGATAATGGGAATTGTTAATAATATAGTATGTGAATGATAAAGAAAAATATTGTTTGCGATAGAAAGTTCGATCTTTCGCTATTGCATGCGGAGATCAATCCTGAATGAGCAAAAAGAAACTTATTCACCTCCAGAAGAATAGAATATTCGAAGTGGGATCGCGATAGGAGT
This sequence comes from Pseudomyrmex pallidus, assembly GCA_014825455.1. Lineage (NCBI taxonomy): Eukaryota > Metazoa > Arthropoda > Insecta > Hymenoptera > Formicidae > Pseudomyrmex > Pseudomyrmex pallidus. Next base: position 12,866 of record QVNV01000455.1, on the reverse strand, counting down.
GTGTGGCCAAGAATTCGGGCAATATTTTAGAACAACACTCGTGTATGCCGACATTCGCGACCAATCGTGTTTTTGCGTCCCGACGCTCGACGTCGCCGTGCATTCGCGTGAGCCTCGGCGCGATTTTCATCGCCTTCTCCCTCAGTCAGTGTATCGACCTGGCATTAATTAACTCGCCAACAAATTACATTGCCAGATTCGCCTTTATACCGAGCTCGTCTCGCTCGATTAGTCGAGAATCATCTCTTTCCACATAAACGAGTTTGCTCGTTTGTTGGAGCTGCGAAAAGTATATTTCGGAAAGTATGTTAAAGCTGGATAATATCTTTCGGATTCTACGTATCTCTGTTTTTTTTTCTTTAATGTACATATTTAGATTTCTTAATATGAAAGAGAAGTTTCTTTCGGCGAATAACAACTTTTGCAATAATTCTGATCGTTGTGCGAAGTTACATAATAAACAAGGTTTTAAACGAGATACAAAAACTGTGTCCGAATAATATTATCATCATAATGCGCTATATTATCATAATAAGTAATTCTATATAAATAATTCCTTCCATCACAATATCCTAATATTTTATTAAGTGTGTATATTATTACAATATCATTTGCACATCAATAAAATTTGGTAATTATTAAAATGCGATGTACTCTCGCATAAAAGAAATGATCAGTTTTCAGAAATCCCCCCCTCCATAAAGTTTTTATAAAAAGACGACTTAGAAATTAATACATGAATAAACATGTGGAATGTGCGCGCGGGCAGAACATAAATTATGACAAAATCTCCTGCTGCTGCCTCCGTTGTAGCCTCAACATTACTTAACCTACCTCAAGACGTAGTATCTTTGGATCTAGCCGCATCACATTACGGAGAAAATTACGTCATGCAAAATATTCCTGCATTTAATTGCTGTGTATCACGTAACATCAAATCGCTTCGACGCGACGCGACGCGACGCGATGTGTCTTCGTTGTAATAAAATATCCCACCGCCCGCGATGTTGCAAATTCCAAAACTCCGCGCTCGTACGTAAATGTGAAATAGCATTCTATCGAAGCTTGTGGAGCAACTATTCTCATAAATACTGTAAGTTAAATCCAACGATAATTTAATGATGCTTTTAACAGAGTAAGAGAATTGTAGTGAGGAATAGTTGACATAATCTTCACTACATTTTAATTTTCCTCTGTTCGTTTAATATATACAGATAAAATATAAAGTGAGAGTAAAAACAGTGTAATGTTTTGTGTGTAAATAAGTGCGCCGCGGCTGTTTATTCAAATCCTTTTCATTTACTGACCAATTTACAAGCGAATTGTTGTCAAAAGAAATCTGAACGAGAGAGAGACTTTTTAATATTTAATATTATTTCACGTTTGTTTTGTATTTTACACACAATTAAAAAATTACAATTTTTATATACAAAGCGAAACATTTTAAATTATACAAAGGGTGTAGACCCGCGTGTAACATGGGAAATACATTATGAATCCGTGTTATTCGAGTCACGTGGGTTATATAAATAAGCATTATGTATGTTTGGAGATATTTATAAAACAATTCGTGTTGAACGAATGAATAATATATACGCAACTGTGTTAAATGAATCCTATTATACGGAGGAGGGGGAGGTCTACTGTAGAGTATAGAATGTTTTCGATTTAATAGTGATTAATGTTAAAAAAAAAAAATTGTAGACACAGCAATAAGCAATATTATTATTTACAAAAAGCAATATGTTTTTCGACTAAAGCTGCCTGTTATAGACTGCCGTATAATCTGTGTAAAGCGATACCCCTGGGAATACGGCAAGTAAGACTCGCGGTTCCGCCATTCTTTTTTTTTTTTTGTTAGACCTCCTTTCTTTTAATCAGATTCGTTGTCATTATTCTTCTTGTCATTTAGAAATCATTTAATTCCTTCAAACGTAAACGCATTATAACACAGCATTTGTCCGCGTTCGTGGTTTAATCATTTGCGATAGAATTGTACGGTAATATTATAAACGGCACAAATATGGCGTGAAAAGGAGGGATGATGATTATGGCGTCCGCGCCAGTTAAATTAATTCGAGTCTGGGAAGGTTGAGTGGGGCTTCTGTACCCCCCCGCGCGCGGATACAGGAACAGAGGGTGATGTAGAGGAGACGCGCGCGCCTCTCTCTCTCTCCCCCCTTTTCCCTCCTCGTCGGAGTGTCGATGGTGTGAGAATTGAAATTGGCCACCGTAGAACTGCTGCCATTCGTAAAATGTGCGTCGAAGCGACGACACATCAAAAGCCGTCGTTTAAGAGGGTCATATTATTTAGCGCGGGCGAAAGGGTTATCAGCCGTCATCAGCATCGTCAACGGTGACGACGACACCCAATGCGAGGAATACCCTATTTACTTAACAACCAGCACACACCGAGCCGAAACCCAAGCGGCCCCACGGGCTTATTGCCAACCGACGCCTCTTCTCGTCACTTCTTCCATGTACACACTATGTGCCCATTATGTACAACCGCTATATGTATCTCCTTGGGTGCTCGTGAGAACTTAATCGCTAACGGTGGCACGCGCCGCGACATTACCGAACGCGCTGCCACGCTATCTCGCTGATATCGAATATTTACGCACGGAATATCAGTTTCTTTCGAGAGAGCTTCCCGTCAATATTATTCTCTCTGTGAGAATGATGAAAGAAAAATATGTGTGTTTATATCGAGTCCTTTCGAAATCATCGTAGGACTCTCTTGTATTACTAGACATTCTTACGTTTGAGCAATTTTAAAAAGAAAGAGAAAGTTTTTCGTCCGCGATACACATATAACATTTTTTTTTTTATGTAACTTGGAGCAGGACCAGATCGGTGCAATAGACAAAAAACAACTAGGAACGTGTAAAGTTATTGGAATAAATAGGAGAAAAATTGAAATTTTCATTTAAAAGAAACAATTAAAATTCTAAAATTTATTATTGAGATTCGATGTAATCATCTCGTGAATAGCAAACAAGTTGGATCAAAAAACTCGAAGGTCTTTTTTAGAATACGTATCCTGTTTTATATATGAAAATCAGTTCTGCCTAAAGCGGAACGTTAAATGATGGTTTTTGTTCGAGATTCATAGAGTTGTCCGTTTGATACCGGAAGGCGCGGTACGACCGAACTGTGGGAATGATTCCATCGATCGTAACGCTGCCCAACCCGTAATACGTGCATTAAAAAAGAGATACATGAAACACATGAAGAAGGAAACAAGCGGACCGAGAGCAGAGAGATAGAGAGAGAGTATGGAACAGAGGTATATTGACACAATGCTCGTATTCCAATATGTCCAAATGTTTCCGCTCGGTCGCACAACGAACGCTATGCGGGGAGGTCGGGAAGCGGATATCGCGAAATAATGACAATCGCCGTAGAACACAATGGCGCCGAGAGACGCGGCGTGTTATAGCCGCCGCCGCAACAACGACAACGCCTGGAGGCTGATGAGCAGCTAATAGGGGACTTCCCCTCACCAATGCGATGTGCACGGTGTTTTGTCATCGCTATGCCGTTACGTTATGATCGGCTCTGTCGGATCAGGTCGCGCATGTATTCGAACACGCAGAGAGTGCACGTAACACACAAGCGCACCGAGTAGGGGGATGCAAGGGGGTTGCAAGGTGAGAGAGGCAGAGAAAAAGAGAGAGAGAGAGAGAGAGAGAGAGAAAGAGAGAAAAAGACAGGACACTCCTTGTACGGAGATTGGGGCGGGTGTCCCGTTTTCCGGATGACTTGGCTAAACGGGATCGCATTAGCACATAGTTGCCCCCTTCGACGAGACAGGAGATTAGCATCTCGATTTTTTCCCGTTTCACCTCTCTCTTGCGCGTCCTTCCCCATCGCGGCGCGCGCAAAGTTTCAGTTTCTACAAACGCCACAAACGGTCTTTCTTTCTCGATTTTCAGCAGCCGCTCTTCCTCTTTCCTAGAGTCTACATTGCGCAAAAACACCGAAAATCCGTCAGATGTTTTACGCTGGACTTTTTATGTTAGGTATGTACGCACAAAATGAATGGAGCACGCCACTTTGCCACGCCACTGTGCCCCGAGTACATTTTCCTCTAAATTTCCGAACCGCCCGGCGCACCGGTGTACGCGCCGTCGGTTTTCGTTGGAGTTTTATCACTGGCTTTCGCCGAACAACTCTCGTCTCTATCGTTGATCTTCTTTAACGAATCAAAAGTTTTTGTCAGAGCATTAAGTCGGCGGGCCAATTATCGGTACGGTCGAGTACCGCTGCACAGTCCTACTAATTGGAATCCGTCGAAACTACTTCATGAGAATCTATAAAAACGCCCACTTGATCTCGAAAATTAAGTTTCTCTAATGCAATTATTAGATACTCGTGAGCAGAGCGTTGCTCTTTTACATGCTTTTTACCAAAGGGAAATGTTCCGGTGGGCTTGTTTGTTCAACTCTGACTTTACGAGTCAGCGCAGTTTCTGTTCGAAGAACCGAACTGCGCTTGTCCAAAAGTTGCGGAAACTAACAAGTTACTGTAGATATTAGATTATTTAAGGTTCATTGTGAAATAATTTTTTTGTGAATTAAATTTGAAAAGAAGAGCAACATAATTTATATGTATATACATAATACATTTATATTAATTTTTATAATTTTTATATAAATTAATTTAAATATGTATAAAAATTTAGGTTTATATGTAACTCAATTAAAATTATAATTTAATTTCTAATATTATTTCAGATATTATCATTAAAAACAATGTGCAGTAAACTTTGAATGTAGAAGATATATGGCAATGACAATGAGAGACCATAGAAATGGAGCATCGAGTGCGAAACCTAACACTTTTTAAGGCCATCCCAGGTGTCATTGGCGAAGAGAAACGCACGAAGAAAAGAACGTCCGTGCGCGCGCGGATAGTGCGTAGGTAGATTGTGCGGACACGCGGTGTTGTGTGTGGAAGAAGCATTTGTGATAGGGCTTCGTCGCCACGGCGATAATGCATCGCCGGGATTGGATTTTCGGATACCTATACTTGTGACGGAGCAGCCCTTTCGTGCAACGAGTAACATCAGCAACCCCTACGCAGGGATCTCGTCTCCCTCCGATGCGCGCACCGCTGATGTGCTCGTTAGCATATCATACGTGCGGCGCGCACTGTCCGTTGGTGGGGGACAGAAAGGTAGAGGGTTAAATTCTCGACCAATAACAATCCATCCAAGCCTGTCGCGCAGGACGCGCCTTCGCGAACCCTCTCTCGTACCAACACGAGGATTTCAGTATTATAATTCGTACAGGACCTACCTCTTTCTCTCTATCTCTCTTTTACCCCCGATGCGAACCACTTAAACCGTTCATTTGTCTATCCAACAATCGGACAGCTCAAAGCAACCACGATTATTCTAACGCCATTTTTTCCTTGAACCCCCGCCATATTAGCCCGTTGTGTCTCTCTCTCTCTTTCTCTTTCTCTCTCTCCGATTAAGAAACTTTATCCGTAGATCTTTGATCGCGTCCGCTAATTACAAACCTTTTCTTTCTTATCGAGAGTGATTTACTCACACAAACATTTTCTCGCGAACTTTGAATTCTATGTGATGTAACTAACGATATCAACCTTTATATTTTCATTCAGCGTTATGATTATAAAATATCACACCGACAAGAAAAAGAAATTAAGTCAAAATTAAACGAATATTTTTTTTCTCTCGCACAGTTAATGTGATATAGAATTTAACAAAAGGCGCCCCCATTTTTGCATTAGAAATAAAGAGCAGACTTGTATCCAAAGTCGTGCGAAACACATTTACGGCAATTTCAAGCGCGCTCGTATTAATCATGCGTGTAAATCGTGTTAAGCGATTAGCGTCTGTTTCGACGATTCCGCACACCGGCAGAATGTCATAATCATCCGGCGGGCTATCGTCATCGTGCGATATGGTGGCGTCTGCATTGATCCCGCACGTTTACCGTACACATAAAATCTTTATTGGTGTCCGTGAAACCGTCCTCAAATTTAACACCCGAAGGCTCTCGGCGATTTGGCGGCTTCACGGGCGTAACTTTATACCGGTAACTTATCCGATGCCGCTTGTCTTGTAGATATCGCGGGCGTATTTTGAACCACGATTGGCGTGTCTTTTTGCGTTCTTTTTTTCAGCACGTGCCTAAGTGGGACTAAACTGGATAGCCGTCATACTTGACTGCCCCGTATATTGTTAGTGGAACTTGCGAGCTTCTTTCCTTGCTAATGTTTACTCCTTTCGATTACGCTATTTACGGCGCGTCCGTTTTTTTTTCGGATGATGTAATTAAAACAATCAAGAGTTGAGTTTTTATAAAGTAATAACGCGCGGATATTTGAAAGAAAAGAAACGAGTCAAGATATCGCGTTAGACGTTTCGCTCGCACATTCGAGTTTCATGTCTCTGACATAATTTGTGATTTTACTTGCGTATTTGATATTGTCGATTTTGTTTTAAGCAACTTTTAACGAGAAAAAACTGTGTGTTACTTGAATCATTTCCATTGTTATTTTTCTGAGAATAGTGCGATTTTATAGTAGCAGAACTTATTATTGTAAACCGACGTACTGACACATTAAAATGCTAATCGAACGATTACCTAATCTCAATGTATTCTAACCGCGCTTCATATCGTACTTTTCCATAATTATTCGACTATTTCCGTATAGCGTGGGTCTTCGTACAGCCAAACATACAGTCGTGCTTATCAGTCGCGCTGTAAATAACCTACGCACAATAAGATACGAAAGACATTTTTTTCAACATAGTAGCCAACTACCTCGACCCACTTACCCGGTCATCGTGCCAGTATCTTCAGCAAACCGGGTATCTACCCGCAGCAAAATGACAAGAAGTCGAGACGCCATTAAACGATCTTGCAATTTCAATCGAGCTCTCGATACGATCGTCGAGATTTGGTGATACCGATCATCAAATTAACGAAATTAAATCGATAAAATTGCTTCCGTGCGCGTCTAAAATCTCTCGAACGTGGAATAAGAGGGGCAAGAAGAATGCTAACTATTGCGATCAGATAACGTTTTTTTTTTTAATGGCGAAAAGGGAGGAGGGGTATGATACTTTCACGATACCTTCGCATTCGAGGACAACGGGAGCAGAAACTCCCGGATGACGGCTTCGTGTTTACACGACGATTTTCGGTAGAGTGCATCAAGTACCCCCGTGTACATACACACGCGCCCCCCTGGACCCGATATTGGATGCGCTCGCAGAGAGAAGTATAACGTGTATATAGCCCATATTATCCCATAGACCAGCTCCATTATTAAGCCTGGTCTCCTTTTTGTCATTTTAAAATGTAATACGTTTCTGCCCCAGGGCCAAGCCGCCCGCCACGACCGCCGTTTTCCATTCGAGGCTTCTGTGGCGGAAAATTTGTCCCAATGTCACCGCGTTGTTCCGTACCGCGTCGGAGGGGAGGATTCTACGAAGACGAGGGTAGAAGATGACACACAGATCGACGGGACCAGCTCGGTAGAGAGCTTTTGGTCTCGTTCCGTAACGCCGCAGGTTTGCATCCTCTCCTTTCTGTCTCTCCTCTCTCCCTCTCTCTCTGTCTCTCCTCTCTCTCTCTGTCTCATGAACGCACACACATACACACATCATTTCTCCTCTCTGTACTCCGGTACAGGATTACCTTGGCAAACAAGAGACAGGACAATGAAGTCCCGCGTTCTGAATGGAGCTGATGTATACGAACAGAACGGGAGGGATGGATTTGGTTAAAGAATTGTCATTCGAAGGATTTGTCGTTTCTCTCTGTTATATAGAGCGGTATCGAATTTTATACATCCTGTCGCGCGGTTCTTATTGGTCGCGAGCGGAAACCGGCTCTGGCCTTTGCTTCGCCGGCACGTCGATAAACGCGCCGATGCGAATCTTCAGCGTGCCTGCAAAATTGCATATCTCGCTGTGTATATTTTCTTACAGACGTGGTCTCATAACCGACTCTTCATGAAATTCCAGATGATTTCTCTATTGTGATGCATTTATTGCCAGATTTGATGCAACATGTCCCTAAGTTACACACAAGAATATTTCATCACAAGCTCTTTCTCTCTCTCTCTCTTTCTCTGTATTTTTTCCTCCGTTCTCCTCATCAAATGCAAAACTGAAGAACGCCTTATCCTCATCAAGGATACGCTTTCGCTTTGAATCCCAATTAAATATGTGCAATCGTAATATGTTACGTGTACAGATCAGGCTTCTTGTTATTTACGACGCAATGTATTACAATATTTGCTTCTTTTTCTCCGTTTCTGCAATTTAGCCGCCTCGCATAATAATACCTAGTGAATTTCGCCATATCCTATTGGTAACGGCTTCCGCGCGCCTCCTTATGCAAATTACGTTTGCGCTTTGCAACCAGAAATATCTAAAGCGTGAAAGTTTACGTGCTATTCTCAAATGTCGAAAAGTTTGCTGCAAGTGTGTTATCACGCCTGGATTTCCTCCTCCGCGTCGTTTGCGCTTCATAATTTTATACAGCGCGTATGTATGTAAGCGTCTAGGCAACTTGGACGAAGGCGCACATAACTTATTGCGAAATATATAGCGTACAGTAATATAAAACAAGCGACACGTTAATAAACTGAAGCAATAATAAACTTGTTTAAGAAAATTTAAAAGTGTGTGATTGTGTGTGTGTGTAAAATTTTACTGGTTATATAGATATTTAGAAATTAACGCGTATATTATATCTCTTTTTTGTTCAATAATCTGGTTTAATTATCAGTTCGCGAACTGCTCGATACTTTATCGTTATTTACGTTTGCACGTAACTTTATGAACTGGAAGCGTGTGCTCTCGACTTTACGCGGCATTCGTCGCTTCGCATCGTGTCGCTTTAATCCAGTCGTATATGTGTTTTATACATATCAGCGTAATGGGGAAAAATCAAATGCTTCGCCCGAGCAACTTGGCGTTTCTTTTTGAATTTATAAATCTTTTACGAGGTGCGCGTACACTCGAAACCGCGCGCAACGATTATCTATCTCCCTTCGCGAAACGTCATTTCGTTTAATTGAGTTGGCGTGCATTGAATCAGTGGGAAAACATTTCTATGCCTATCGCCGTTAAATTTATGTATCTCACATCAATTGACGTGCGCCAAGCTCGCATAATCTATGATTGAGCGCTAACGATTGATCGGTGTTTGTTTAGTATTTGCCGGATTTTCGTGTAGAAAGTTGCGCTGTTTAATACCGCACAATATCGGCTAAATCATTTGTTGCTATGTAAACAATGTGGTATGTTATAACAGATATAATCGTTCTTTCTCTCTCTCTCTCTCTCTTTTTCTAATTACTTCAACAACAACTGTTATTACAAATCTCGATTATCAAATTGCATAATCACAAGAATTCTTCTGGACTTTTGAATTACATCCTAGCGCGCTGTAACGAGTAAATGCCATTTTCCGTACCACGCAGCACGAGATTTGTTCTGCCGCATGTGATCGGTGTCAAGGGAATTATATTTACACACGCTGTGCGCGTAAAGATCGGGCCATCTCATACGTTTCACGCGCACGTGTTTAATACGCGCGCGAATATACGACAGATGCGAAAAAAAAAAAAAAAAAAAAAAAAAAAAAAAAAAAAATAGCGGCAATTTCGAATACTTATAAAAGTCAGTAAAACGGACTTTGATCCCGCACGTTGATTAATCGTGTGTAATAAGGGGTTGCACACGCGTTGCAGCGATCGATATCGTTACTGGGGAATTACAAATTGTTTTTGGTTATCGTGAATTTATAGTATTTCGAGATATCTCGGCCACGACGCGCACCTAAATCTGAATTAATAACAGTAAGATATCATCTGCTCTGTGGGGGAAAATACCGCGTTATATACCATAAAACTCACCGTATTTGTGTGTGATCTTGTTTTTTTTTTTATACATACGTAGAAAATTTCTTATTTTACAAAAGGACCGTAAAAAGCAGAAACAAGTAATCTTGGTAATTTTCGCGCGATATCATATCGTACGTGAAAATCATCACCGATATAAAACTTTCTGATGATTGTATTACACGAGAATACGGTGCGATCGTCGCGTGACAAGCGCTTCGGCGATATCAGCGAAATTATGCGCCTCGCAAGAAAGAGAGAGAGAGAGAGAGAGAGAGAGAGAGAGATTTACACTCTTATATTAACTATATTCACTATCATTTCGTATTGCCACCGGAGAAATCGTAAATCGTGCGCTTGTTATCTGAGCGAGCGCGATTCCGTCTTACGTCATTTGAAAAATCGATTGCGCTCATTATTCACTAAATCGAATCCAACTATTATATACTGAATTAGAGATAGACGATCCCTCCTATCATCGCGTCGCCGAATTAGGGTACTAAATTCATTGTTGAATCAGTACATAGAAAGCAAGTTAAAGTTTATTTCACATCGCTTTAATACCGACCGTTTTATTTAATGTATTTATCGCACGGAGAATAATAATTTACTTAAGATGCAATAAACTCTGTAACTGCCCGCTCTTTTAACGAAGTAATTAATTGAACAATGAACTCGCGGTAATTGACGATGATTGGACCGTCATCTTCGTTACGACGTAATAGTTTGCGCAAGAGGTAATAACGAACACAATTATCGATTTTTCGATAACCAGAAAGAAAATCTTGGATGTATATTTTACCAATTTATAAAAACTATTACTTATATCGGGAGAAGAATGAAGGAAAAGGTACAAACTACGTGAGTAGTGACATGTGGAAAAATCGATTTGTGTCGATGATACAATCTATATCCGACAATACTTGCACAAATTCACATAATTTCTCGTTGTTTGGCGTTACAATTTATTATAACTGCAGTAAGAAAATAAGGGTCTTAATTAGTTTTAAAAATATCGTCTTTTTCCGTTACTCTTTTTTATTTAAAAAAAATACCGGTATAAAAACACACGCTCTCGTATGGAGAGGACTACAGATCGAATGTAACAAACAGATTCTTTAGCCCACGTGCTGATGAAAATACGCGGTCGCGTGTGTGCTCGTGTAGTCTCTCCGCCTGCATACGCCGCGCGCGTTGTTTTAGCGCGGCGGCGGTACAGAGTTGCGCTCGCGCGCGAGTTCGCTGAGCGAAAGAGATACATCAGGTCACGCGGGTCTCGCAAAGAGAGGGAGAACTCTCCTCCGAGAAACGAAGGCGAAAGCGAAACGGAGCTTTTTTTTTTTTTGTTACGCGTGGCAATTAGCCACGGCTCGTCATCTCGTGTTTTAGGCTTAGCTGCAACTGTCACGTCAACGTGATCAACGGTTTTGCGCTTGCCCGCAGCGTGTTGCTTATGCCTGGGCAAACGTGTCATCAAAACGGAGGAAAAAAAAGCGTAATGCCCGTGTGCATTTGAAGTTCTTTGTCGATACGCGTTTAATAATGCGTCTGGCGACGACCTTCAAACTTATATCGAGCAGAAATTAAGGTGATCAGCTTAAAATAACTCAATAACGCGCGCGCGAAAAAAGAATATATTTGCATATTTTTAGAAATATCTTTTGGAAAAATATGTGTGCGTTTCAAGTTTTAAGAGACTTGTTTGTAAACATTATAGTATTTTTGCAAAACTAATTTTGTTTGATAACAATAGAATATATACATAAAAATTGTTTTTTTTTCTTTTATTTATTTGATTATCTAATTGTAATAGAGATGTAAAATAATTCATATCGGTAAATCCTCTTTGACGTTCAGTGTTTACGGTACAGATTAATTATATCGCGCTTTTTGTGCGCTTTAAAAACGATACATATTTAATCCGATATTATATCGTTTTACAAGATTTTATACCGTTGGCGTCTCTCTGTTGCAACCGTCTTTTTTTCAGTTCAGCATTGTTTAAACAAGCTGTAAATATCTTTTATACTCGCTCTATATACTTGTTACAACAAAACAATGTTTATTTTTAAACAGCAAAACGTATATATTGCAAGTATATATACAGAGAATTGATTATGTATTCATACTGATAAGTTCTTTACAATACGCAATTTTCTACACGATAATAAATGCGAAAATATTTAATCTTATCGCCGACTATATCATTTGGCATTTACTTACACAGTGCGCAGTAGTACAACTATTGTATATTCTGTTTCGTTTTTTTTTTTTTTTTGTTTTTTAACAAAAAACAGAAAATTAAAATTATCTGTTGAATATTATTTTGAATTTTTCTTCAACTTACGCAACGTCATAAAAATGTTCATGCAATTCTTGCGGTATGTGTTTGTCTACAATTTGTTTATTCTTACTTTTATAACCGACCATCCCGCGAAAACTTATGAGCGCACAACATATGAACGGTGTGTTACGAGCACATTACATTTCGAGCGCGGTTTGTTTTTCAAATTATTCATGAGATAATTCATTTGTTCGCAATTTGTTCAAGATTTGTGTAATGATGACCTGACATTAGTCGCGTAGAGTTTATATGTGATCAAACTTAACGGTGGACAAATAAGTTCGGTAAGAGAGAGTTTTATAAAAATTTGCAAAAGAGTTAACTTTATGCAGGTTTTACAATCGCGTTAAATGTAGTTGCTGCGTTTTTAACTGCACCGATTTTACGTTTTAGTATTATATTTTGTCGTTATTCTTTCTCTCTCGATGGCCAACTGGCGACGGTGCGTTCTGAAGGACTGGCGCTTTCAGTCATTCCCCATGGGAATTATAGGGTGCCATGAGAGAGATTCCTAACCGAATGAGTCTCGTTTAGAACACGCGCCAGCGAAAGTAAGAAACATACACGAGGGTGAAAAGAAAGAAGAAAGGAAAGGGAAAGAGAGGAGAGAGACAGAGAGAGAGAG